>JAOCPU010000056.1:0-238629 GCA_035772785.1 Phlebiopsis flavidoalba
GCAAAAGCCCTAAGCTCAACGGGTCAAGAGTTCAACGTTCCACACGAGCACAGAGATGGGCTGAATGGAGGCAAAAACCCTTGATGTAACATACTAGCGAGTAGTCCTTACAGCTGCCAAGTAGAAGTCCGTACATAAGCATGAGTAGTCCAGTCACCGTAATACTAGTAAAGTGACATTGTTACGACAAATCACGAGAGGTCAATACCAATACGGGTAGCAATGCCACACCGTTACTCCAACGCAGGGCATCTGGGGTTGTATCAAAAATAGGATACGTAACCCATGCCCAAATGCCATAGCCTGTGTCGTTGCTGTAATTGTATCCACCTGGGGTTGGAGGACGAATGGTCGAGAATAGGGAGCTAGATAATCCACGATTAGTCTACGACGTGGCGTCGTAGTTCATTCCGTGATAGACTGACCGTTGTTTTCAGTATAGTCATTTATGTCTGGCTCGGCTCCGCTTATTCCTTGCGTGCTAGCAGGTATTGCGGCAAGGGATAATTGTTGCCAAGATGGTTCCCTGGATATAGATATCGAGATACTTCGGATGATGACGTGCTAATGTAGAATTGTAATGCACTACAAAGACCTGTACAATTTCAGATTGGGGGAGCATAGGAGACAAACAATCGCTTTACTTCGCCATGGTTTAAAACTGATGCTCGGTTGACACATGACAATCGCCGAAGAGACGCGCGGGTCTTCGCGGCTGAGCTGACACGACAAGTCCACGGTGGAGGCGCTAAACCAGCCCGAAGCAGGGCGGGTATGCCACGATCGAGGAGCAATCGTGCGGTAAAGAGAGGGTTTCAAAACGCATGGACATATGAAGTGAAAGAATCGGCTTGACTGGCAGCATCCTATCTCGTTTAAATAGACATCCGGACAGCGATCATGGCATTATAATCTCGGCTACACCGTGTCCGGGTACGGTCGCGCCATCCATATTAAAGCTCTCAGCCCACAGGCAGGCTCGTTGCGTACTTAGCGTAATCGGAGAGCGGGGGGAGATTTAGGACGAGCCTTGAAAGCTATATTGAGCCTCGAACAGAGTATTTTTTTATTTTGGTACATCTATGGACCATGTTTTATAGAGAAATGTGATGGCTTAACGGCCAAAGTTATGACTCTCATGCAATGAACGTCGCGTTTGAAAACGTAGAGGCACACACGTTAGGCGGCCAAAGCCAGTTTGGGATGCCATCATGCCGAAAAACCGGTCGTTATTGTGAACCAAGGCTCCAAATTCTGAAAGCCAGAAAGCAATCAGGGGTTCATTGTGGGGGGGGGGGGGGGGGGGGGGAAAAAACCACGTTTTTCGAAATACACGGACAGATGCGTGACGCGATAATCCACCTTTGGAATGGATGTCAGAATGTCCCCACGAACAAAACACGTTAGGTCATCACTCACGACAGTGTTTCAAGCCCCAGGTAGCCCTTGATTAGGTATTCCTCCAGCACGTTCAGCATACGATATAGCCTGCCTGCTGCTGCTTATAGGATGGTCCCAGTATAATATACGTAAGGACTGCCTCATTAATGCGTTGCGGTTAGACGAGCTAATTTGTCGAGGCAATGATCTGGGTCTCACAAATTGATCGTATGCCATCCACAATGCCGGAGGGCCGCCTGCGGTCCCCTGCACAACAAGCCATGACGTATCCACAACACCCCAGGAAAGCATCACGGAGGGCTTCATCGCGAGAGGCCTGGTAGACGTCGGTGTGACAAGATGCGTCCCCCACGCTTTTTTCACGCGCAGCGTTCGCCGATTTTCATCGTCGAGTCTTGGTCCGCAACTGCCTAACAATCTCCGAAAAGCCTGATTCGACAAATCGGACACCACTTCACGGTTTGGCTTTTGCTACAAAACGCCCCGCCGCTGCACAGACACATGTCGCCAAAACCATTGCTTGACACATCGAAATCAGGTTTGCCAAGAAGAAGTATTTGGGTTCTATTGAAACGTGGAAGGCCAAAGGGGTCAGGCCGAAGATAATTTCACAGAATCCCGTCTATGGTTTTCGGTCGAATAAAAGTAATAAAGGATCGCGCGTCGTCGTTACATGAATGCTCCTACTAGATGGTTGGAGCACCCCCAACGATGGTATCAGTGCCATGGTAAAACAAGATCCTGTGGGCAGGTCATGAGGGCGGGTCTCCGGGGCTGAAGCCTGTCATGTAGTGTGGAGATAGAAGGGTTCGGGTATACAGCCAGGCCATAGTTTTGCTTACCCCCGGAGCATTCTCAATTATGGTGGTGTGTTTGGCCCCTAAAAAATATAAGATGGCCTCCATCGATGAATTGCCTAGGAATCATACCTGCAGATGGGTCGGAATGTTTCTTGAAAGTCGGATCGGTTGGAGGGATCCTGAGAAATTGATCAGAGTTAGCCGGACGCCGCAAAAAGCCTTTTGATTCTAGTCCTCCCAAAGCGCGAGTCCATTGAATATCAGGATCCCGGATCATTATCCAGTTGATTTGACAGCTACACGGTGCCAAGTAGTTTGCGTATATTGGTAGGTGTTCGTAGAAGTGTTGATGTCGACGTCAATGAATATGCGATGAGAGAGCATCTCGATTCCGAAAGTGCTGGCAATAGACACTCGGCATCAACCAATCCCCGGACATCATCAGGATTTGAGGAGTTTTCCAATAGGGCCCGAACGTGGCTAGAATACACCCTCCTTCCTTGCAGTGACGCTTCTCGATCGTTTTTTTGCTAAAAAAGAGAAAAAAAAAAAAAAAAAAAAACCAAATACAATCGTTTAATAAATCCATGTAGGTGCTGATGGTCAAAGCGTATAAAACAACCAGCCGGACTCTTCGGGGCGAATTCCACGCTCTTAAACGACAGTTTGTCCACCCCACACGAAAAGCCCATAGGGAATAATCCTCGTCACTGTGTGTTTTATGTTTTTTTTTCGAGATTAGGAAACATGGCAGGTTTCTTTCGTTGGTAGAGCTGGATGGAGGTACGCAGTTGGCGGAACTACTTGTCGCTTGCCGCCAGCACGATTGTAACTCTGTAGGTGAGCTATATCACATCAAATTATAACACGACTCAAGAGGCCATGTACTATTTTTCCATGCATTGACCTACTCCAAGATGCTTTCCGGCGGAGCTGACCGTTTCTAGGTTGAAAGAAAAAAACATCGTGGAAGTCGGGAAGCCTTTCTTTGCCGTTTCGAGACCACTGGTTGGTCGCTCGACTCTCCCGGGTGTGTGGTGTATAATCAGCCGGGTCGAGCTAGGTTTTCTAGCAAGCCGCGAAAACCGCATTGAGCCTGCAGGGTTCTCTACAACTGAGCATTACGTGTTTGTGGCCCGTCGGCATGGCGGGGAAACCAAGAAGCACGTGCGAGGCCTCTGGAGATTGTGTCCTGAGAGTTTGACATTGGGATAGTTGGGACAACGACCATACAATGATACGCTACACTACAGGATAGATAAACGAGTCAGGGCAAACTTCGAAGGACCTAGGCTGAAGTCACCGACCGCAGCTCCGCCACATCGGTCATATGCTGCCATCTGCCCGACCTTCATGAGTGGTAGGGACCAGTTACGTCTTATATTCCAGGTTAGGCAACTTCAGCACACCACGGATCAAGATCACGTCGAGGGTTTTATAAAACTCAGCTAGATAGAACTGGTGTCTTCCGGGTGGCGCAAGTTCCCCGCCCGCGGATGGACGCAAATTGATCGATTGACAAGGGCCGGCTTGACGGCACGGTAGTGTTAGTTCCAATTAGTGGCGTGTTCCCCAGATTCTGAGGGCCAAGAAGGAACCTCGATGCCCAAGCACGCCGTCCATCTCTGTGATGTGTCTTTAAACGCCGTTAGCCCGCAATGACTACTGGACTTCTCACGATGATCCTGCTTCAATCACGAGAACGGTGAAATTTTTGGGTTCTCAGTCAAGCGGGACGCCACGGCGCGTCCCAGCAGCACGCCCGCTACATAAATTTGTACTCCGGGGGCGGGATAAGCAGTAAAAATCAATAGAGTGGTCGTACCTCGATGATTAACGAAGTCATATGCGGTTGTCTGTATTTGGTCTGTCGTGAGTGAATATTTTGCAATGACTTGTCGGGGGGTGAGGAGTACAGTGCCAGCACACATAGTAGCGCGATTATTGCAAAGAAACCCATCTCAGAACCTCACTCTGCTTGGGTGAACAACCTGCATGCTTTATAGAAATGGCGCCTTGACCACTGCTCAAGGAGCACATAAGCCAAACGCTTGCAGTTTTCATGTGAGTGAAAAGTTCAAACTGCAGCACGTTGACGGGCCCTGTCTTATGCGGAAATGATCTGCGGCCGTGCGGTAGGATAACATGCGAATTGTCTCTCTCACAGCGAATTCAGCAGGGAGGTTCTAGGTTTGGAGTATTGATGTTTGTATACGTGTGTCAGGCCTTGTCTTCAACCCTCGCAATCGAGGTGTTACCGGACCGATCCTCAGTAAGTTGATGGTCACCAATAGTGCGTAACCTTGGCGTAACCTACAAAAAATATTTAGAACGATGGGTCACGCATGTAGACAATGGGAGTCGTACCTTACTGTGCACATGATGCTCGTGGGACCTGTGCTGAGCATCATCTTCTCGAAGCTTCGGCTTGACACATCGACATCTGAGGATACACTACCAAACAACGTGTAGGCTGGAACCACTATTTGATTGCCAGGCTCTGTCGAGCCTCGAACGCGTTGCAAGCACGCGCCGAAATTTGACCTAACGCCGAATAGACACCTGGTGACAATTTGGTAGAGCATAGAACATGGACCGCCTGTCACAGCCTGTGCGAGTAATACAGCGGCGTTTAAATTGAGGTGTGTACAAGAATAAAGTGATCGAGAGTCGAGACAGTGGGACTTGGGAAGGAAATTGATTCTGAGTCAATGTCGCCTGCCCTGCTAAACAAACTGCGTCCGACTGCTCCGTAGCGCCGCGGCGGGGCGCCCGACATTCTACGCATACCTGGTCCACGAACGACTTTTGGTGCATACAATATTGTAACGCAGACCGGGTACGTGCGATACCAGGCCGCGTCGCGCTTGCGGATGTACTAATTACACTTTACTACTGCTCATCATGTGCAATGATGAGACTGCAGCAGCGGCAGCCGTGTTGCGCAAACCTCAGTCGCGTGTCCTCAGCGCTCTGTCAAGGTATGTTCTGTGACAAAACTGTTCAAGAAGGCGAGCTACTATATGGGTGGGTCGGGGGGGCGTACGGCTGTTGAGCGGTGGCTCATCTCACTCCGTCTCATATACGAACGGGGTCACGTGCTAATCATTCAGTGCAGGGGGTAAACTCTGCCGCGAGTCTCGCTCATAACGAACGTCAAGCTCTTGGGCTAAATCCTTCGGGGGGATGGACTACTTTGATTAGCCTTATATCTAGACGGCCTCCTGATGGCCTCTCATGCCTATGTCGTCCATTTGGTCACGACTGGCTACACGAAGATTCGATCAGGTACAGATGGTTTTCAGTTCAGTCCCTACGCCGACTGCCGTGCTCGTATGAATGGGGTACCTATCCCATGGAAGTGCGTTACTTGCCTTTTCTTCGGCTTTCATTGAAGTGAACTGCCAGATTCTCACTGACATGTCCAAGTCTAATCTTATGGGGAAGGATCTACGTACTTTGATAATGTTAAGGTGCGTTTCTGTGCCTCATTTCAACTTCATACGCTTCATTTAACTGTCATCCTGCCTGTGTTTCTTTTAGCTGGCAATACCACGGGCACCTTTCCACTTTTTCTGACTAATGAATCTTGTCCATAGAGCAGAGGGAATGAAAGCCTGGTCGAAATTTGTTGTCGCCTTACCCGATCCTTCCAAGAATAACCCCAATGTCAACCACCGTTCGTTGGATCCCCGGCTCTACGCGTCGCCCAACACGAGTGGTCCGGCTCTGAATCCGAACACAATCCAAACTACATTTTCACGGTCTCAAGGATCCTAACAGACGAGCTTAAAGAACATGGATGATAGTGTATCAACTCGTGCACTCTCGACCCAGAGAGCTTCCGTCGGAACTTTAAGAAAGCGCTCTTCGGACGCCAGTGGGGTCTTTGGCAAGTGTGAGCGAGTGTGTATTCACGCCGTTTCGGAGGCGAGGATCATCCATGATGGAATTCATAGGAAGAGCCGGATGAAAAGGTACAATGGAGCATTGTAATGTACTGTCTGGCGCCCCCCGCACCAACCGTTTTTGTGAGTTCTCGCTGCAATGGCCTTGCAGGAGTGCTCACACTGTACAGAAAATAGCCACACTGGGATCGCCTTAGAAGCACATCTAATGTTCACGATGACCTTGGTAGGAACAGTGTATTCAGCAGCATTCGTTGTTCAATAAACTATTGACTTTTTCGTGTACCAAACATCACCGCCGATCGGACCCGTCCATAGCGACCACAGATCGTCACGAATCGACACGCGCAGGCAGTGGAACGGGAGGACCATGACCGTTAGGCGGTGCTTACCGCCCATCCCCCAAACGAGATGCCGGACGCTAACGGCACCTAGCGAGGAGACTGTCCGTGTCCGCGCTGAGGCGCCCGCCCTGATGACCACCGCGCCTCGAGGTCGCAGATGATCAGACATCAGGAAATTATCGTCAGTCCTTCCAATAGTCTCCGTCTCCGATGTACAATCTTCAAAGTCGGGATTTCTGACTAGGTTCCTGGCGCTCTTGCATGTGGATAGTACGCATTTTGCTTCCAAGTGAGCGACGAGTCTGACTTCCATGTCTCAGAATCGATGTCCTCCCAGCGTCTGAGTGTTCCTAACTCCGTACGCAGTCGGATACATTGAGTTTCATTCTCCGTTTGCCGGGATACCTGCAGCCGCTCGACGTTGGGCCGCGTGGAACATTGTGCATGAGCCGAATTCTGAGCAGCGCAAGCGTAGGAATCGGTTGATGTATCACTTTTTTTCTCGGAGCTCACCGTTTTCAATGGCCCCAAAGAACCGTATTTAAACACACCGAGCTTTCACGGGAGAGCTTGTCGCTAATCACTGTCCGCCATGGTAGTATACCCATTGGCGCAAGTTGCTAGTGTTCCCGTTGCCTCGATATTGGCTTACGGGGTCTCAAATGCTTTCGCCGCAGGTTGATACAACGTTATCTTCGACACATACCCCGACTGACCCCACTACTCTACAGACTGCAAGGTTGCAGTGGTCGGATCTCCCTACAGTGACTGGTATGTTCTTGATTCAATCAAAGACAGCAGTCACCCATCGATTTGTCAAGATTTGATATATATACCGCTGCAAAAATCACTGCGGCCCAATTCGCGTCCTACAATCCGGGATTGAACTGCTTATTGTTGCAACCAGGTCTGCTTTTCTGCCGCCCATACATTTAGTGAGATCGCAGCTTGCTAATTTTAAACAGGTCCAAAAAAGTCTGTATATCTTCCGGCACACTTCCCCATCCAACGCCACCGAAGCCTTCTTCCAAGGCACGTGTGCTACTTACACCACTGTCCCAAATGACTCTTGCTCAGGTATGAAGCATGGTCGGCTGTCACCCTTCTATGCTCATTATTTCGCACTAGCCTTATTGCCACGAAGTTTGACATCACAACCACAGCGATATCGAGACATCAGGAATAAATAAGAACACGTACAAATGGAATGGTTAGTAATCGGTGCTGAAAGGACAAAATTTTTTTACTGGGCTGAAGACTTCCGCTTCTTCGTTATTTGCAGGATGTGGTAAACTGCAAGTCGGGTTCACTATGTGTGTGTCTACTGGAAGCCCTCCTCCCGATCCCGTGAGTCGACGTTCGTCTCACGTGTCGAGACTCGACATTGAACTCAACATCCGCTAGGGTGGACCCATCATTACAATGTGGTCCAGCTAGTCCGGGGAATGCAACGTGTCCTCTCAAGGCCTGCTGTAGCGCCTATTCGGATTCCCTGCGCCGGTCGGACCAGCGACTTCTGCGCGACTACGGTATGTCCCCCTTGGTCGCCTTCCCAACCGCCCTAACACTATTCTCCCACACAGGGGACCAATCCATGGTAATATGGTAGCGTACAAAACATACACGGGCATTGGCTTACCAAAATCTTGTAGGCATTTCTAATTGTGTGAGCCCCAGCCTGCCTTCCTGCAATGGATCCAATTTCAAGCGTAACATTGGATACTGGGCAAGCTGGGCCGCACGGCGCCCCTGTGCGGCATACACGCCAAGTCAGAGACTGACTGGTCAAATTATACACACGCACACTTCGCATTCGCAACGATCACACAAGACTTCCAACTCCGTACGTACCATAGTTCTTATATGGTATTATCTCGTCGTTGACGGACAACAGTCATTGCTGACGAGGAACAGAGCCGTACTTGCTGGAATTGCTCTCGGTGAAAACTCGGGCACCCGCGCTGAAGGTACATTCTCGCAGTCGGCGGCTGGGCCTTCTCGTAAGTCGATCCCACGTGTCTGGGATGTGTGTCATGCTAACTGTACCTCAGCGAAGCCGACCCTACGAAAGACCTTTTCTCTCTCATGATTGCCTCCGCTTCAACACGTTCCACGTTTATAGCGTCAGTGAAATCAACGTTGGCGAAATATGGCCTTGATGGTATTGGTGAGTCGTCTATTTTCCAGGTAATAAATGAATTGTTGTTGACTCATTCTCGTCAGATATCGACTTCGGTAGGCTGGTCCTGATCAATTGCAGTACACCGCTGACTCTCAGCAGAGTATCACTGGGGCCGTGGAACGCAACGCGCCCGCAACAGGTGTGTTTGCTGCATTTTCAAACTCACCACAGAAGTCGCACCCCACTGAACTATCACACTTGACAGATACACCGAACCTTACTACGTTCTTCAGCCAGCTGCGCAGTGCCCTTCCATCCCACCATAATATCCGTCGGTACGTCTTTCGCAGGACTTTACACTTTGAAAGGATATATTATTTACATCATCGCAGCTGCTCCTGCGGGATATTGGTTCCTCAAGGGATTCCAGATCCCCGACAAGATTGCACCCAGCGTCACGTATATCAACATGATGTGTACGTTATCTCTCATTAACTACAATACAGCTCTGACGCCGTCACATCCCTCAGCGTATCCGCGTATGACTATCACGGCCCATGGGACACCAATGTTACTGGTCAGGCTCCAGTTGCCAATCCCCATACATCTCTTCTCGACATGCGTGATACGTTGCACCCAGCTTCTCTACACGCGGCCGGCATCGACCTGTCGAAAGGTATGTAAAAAATGTATGTTCGTGTCCCAGCTACTCACTAAACCTTTCGCAACTGCAGTAAACTCTTGGTATGTTTGCAACCAAATGATGATGTCCCGCGCGGATTTGCTCATGTGCATGCTCAGGGCTTGCGTGGTATGGCTGACGCACTTTTCATCTCAAGGATAAGTCATGTTCCGGCTATAATTGCATCTCCCCTACGGTCATTGTCGCTAAGCAATTTGTGCGATTAATCTTATGGAAATAATGAGTTCCTTTTCGATGCAGATGACCGGCGGGGGTGCTCCTGGCCCGTGTTCTGGCGCTTCGGGAATCCTGGCACAATTTGAGGTTCTCAGTTTGATGCAAGGGCAAGGCCTCAAAGCCACATTGGATACTCCTAGCGAAACCTATTGGTTTGACGACACAGTCCGTTTGCCTTGCCGCATCACAATCATGTGTAAACTGATATCCAACCCAGGGTGGCGATTCTTGTGACATTTGACCAAGCCGATACTTGGGCGTAAGTAGAATTTGGAGCTGCGAGCGCTCGTATAGTCGCTGTTGCTCGTCGTCAGGCAAGCTAATCATTTTCGTCGACAGAGCAAAACGGAAGTTCGCGCAAAAATTCGTGCTTTGGCGGCTCTTTTGTTTGGTGTTTGCGTACCCTTTTATGACCTCAGAATCCTTTTAACACTCTAGCGGCTAGGTCTCTCGACCAAGCTGCCCAAAGATGTGAGTTTCATTACGCCTTACGATGTACAAACATGCTGAAACCTTTTGTGTGTAAAGGGCTCCGGATCTTCAACAGGTGGCTCCTCTCCGGGATCTCACAGTCTTATCCCCTGGAGTACGCTTTCACAACTTCGTTCCTCTATACGATATTCAACATCGCACAGATCCTAACAACCACGTCCCGCGTCTACCCGCTGCCAGTGCAAACCTTCGTTGCAGGGGAGGAAGTACAACGGTGATTCCGGTACCAAGCAAAACAACCACTATATCTGTAGGGGGGGAATACTATTATTCTGGCTCCTGGTGGAACTCCCGTAACATTCTCTTGTGCGACAGGAGCGTACGCACCCCGACAAAAAAGCGCTATTCCTTATTCTTTTTCGCTTATGATTCTTTTCTGCTGCTGCTGGACACCCACATGGAGCAAGAGTACGTGACATTGTAGCCCCAGTCTACCACTTCGCCTAACTCAAGCTCGACCGATACTTGACCAATATGCCAATTATCAACATTGTTCCACCTTCGTGTCTGCTTCTATCCGTTACGGGTATCACGGCTCCCCTCACTGGAGCCGCCACCTATCACTACAGTCGTGGGAGCTCTCTTCGGTGTCGGAGCACCCCCCACAAATACCAAGGTTGACTGGGTCCGCCAGGAGCTGACACAAATTGTGATGGAAGTAATCAGCTTGGCTATTTAACTTCAGGGTCCCGTCGTTCAAGGCTGTCTCCCGGAGATGTAGGTATACCCGGAGGAAACAACACCCTCCCCCCCGCGGTTCCCCCCTTCAGCTGGATTGGTCCTTGGGACAAACCCCGGTCGCTCCCATACGCGTACGTCTTCATCATGAGCGATCGCAATCGTTCGGACTGACATCGGCTAGTCCCCGTCACAACGGTGCCGCCACAATCAATCTGCTGGTTCCGGTTTGTACCCTCTGTTTCTGGTCCCGTTGTCTCTGGGCCGACCTCATAGTTACGACATTACATCACCTGAGTGAGTGAGGCCTTTTTGGCTTGTCTGTAGCCTCAAAACGTTACTTCTAAAACCTACAATTATAGATCCCAACGCCGTATCCCTCCACCAACGGCTGTCTCGGAAAACATTTGTCCGGTCTCACGCTCTGCCGGGACTACGTGTTATATGTCGCAAATCTCGCAGGACCGCTTCCAAGGCGCCTCAAGGCGGTTCAAGGGAAGAGGCGCCAGTGATGCTTCCAAGGTCTCTCAAGAAAAAAAGAAATCGTTGCAAGATGGCGTGCCATCATTGCAAGATTCCCGCGGTCGCTTGGGAGACCTTCCGAGTTTGGATGGTCTCCGAGCACTACAGCATCTTGAGACAGTCTTGGCGGGATTATATCGGCTATTTATATTCGATTTTCACACATTAATATAATAATTTGTTAATAATATAATATTAATACTACTCATATTTTATGTACACATATACAATTCTACTACAATCTATAGCACCTACAGAGTTCTAGTATATGCATGACAGCTGACAGCATCCTAGAGAGGTGTTACACACTGGTGAAAGAGTGAGGCTGAGTGACATGGTGGCAGGTGGGAGGTACATACCAGGGTCCTTGGCCAGGGGGCGGCCTTCTAGGCTATCTAGGTGTGGCTAGTCTTGGTGAATGGTATCAGAGGGTGGGCATGCTGTTCTGTGCTAGCAGGGGCATATGACTTACTTCGACTGCCGAAGACGTCTTTCCCATGCCCTGCCTGCCCTCGCGCGGTAACCGGCTCGAATCAGCCGCGTTCTTGGCGATATATCCGATGGGGAGGGAGAAATGGAGGGACGGGGTGGCCCAGAGAGCGGCGGGCTTGGTAGAGTCGGGCAGCCAGGACAGGAGGAGTAGGAGGCGGAGGAGAGGCGACAGAGGGAGGGAGGAGTGGGTGTGGTTGAAGTTGAACGTCGAAGTGTAAGGTCAGACGCCGTGGTTCGACTGTGGGAGACATCGGCATCCTCCGTTTTTCGGCGTCTGATTGCTCGTGCCGTGCGATGCTGGCACTTGAGAGACCTTGAGACGACGGAGGTCTCCTTGTAACCATCAGCGCAATCTCGCAAGGACTTGAAAGACGGCGAGTCCACCTTGAGTGATACCATCATTCTTGAGAGCTACAGGGATTATTACATAATCAGATCAAGGGTCTCAAGACCCCTTCAAGGTCCCTTCAAGAGCGCCTCAAGAAGGTCTCAAGCGCGTCTCAAGGCGGCGCTCTTGGAAGGCTCGATTGGGATTTGCGACATACCAATCCCCATCATAACCACCAAAGTTTGTTCTGGGGGACGAAACGGTGACTGTGGGGCCTGGGGGAACCATTCTTAACTCAATCCTGCCCCCAGACATCACGCTCAAGAGCGCAATTACGCCCGTATGGAGTGACGTTGAGTGAGTGTTATCGTATTGCGATGACAATGGGCAGGGTGTTAACTGTTTGTTTAGCCCGTGACATACTGCCTCCTCCAGGCGCAAGCTCCGTCGAATTCACTGCACCAATGACCTCTCCAGTCACGTACTCGACGGTCGTTCCTGTTCCGACCAGCTCTAATCAGCCTGGCGTAGTCGTGAACGCGCCCGCCGGGAGATCATGGGCGATGTGGCCCCTCCAACGTCTTTACCCTTCTCTTTGGCGGCCTCATCGACGGATGTTTACCTCTCGACGTGGGTATCCCCGGCGGCGTAACGCCTTATCCATTGAAGCCAACCCCGTGGGTGGGGCCTTGGTCAAACCCATATCCAATCGCGACAGGCGGCCCCCCAGAAAGCGGCGAACGACCAACCAGCACTAGTACAACGACAACCTCGTCGTCTTCTTCTTCCTCGGCTTCCGCCTCAGGGTCATGTATAATCCCTCAGACCACGGGCGTACTCGCTCCCAGATGACCCAGAGAACGCAGACTGGCAAGATGATGGCACAGATCCAGACTATAAGGCGCGCGTAAACGGCAGAATTTGAGCGTACAGCGGGCTTCAAGCAAACAACAGGATCCAAAGCGGGCGACAAACACGTCACTCCAGCCCAGGGTTCCTCCTTTCATACAACCGCCACGTTGTACGTCCAACATCCTATATGCTTGCTATTTTTCTCATTCTATCCGGCAGCTATCAACATAGCCAGGTGTCCGGGTTGTCAATGTATCGTCCCCTACTTTTGTGGACCTAAGGAACGCACCCACGACGATCAAATGGTATCATGTATCAGAAGATGACAGCATCAGTACAAATCTTGAAGAAAGATGATGTAGGCCCTGGGGGGTAGGACGTCCGTTCACGGGCATGACAATTCGTAATGTACTTGCTAACATAATTCCTCGTTCTAATTCAAACGAATCATACGTGCAGAGGAACACGTTTTTCGAGTGAGCCATCCACCGACATACCAGGAAACTACGACCTATTGACGCAATCCATGATGATACAGGGTTGGGATTATATCAGACAATTTTTTAACGAGTCAGTCTTCCGTCAAGACTGTGCATGGTACGCTCTAATTCTGATTACTAGGATCCCGTTCTTATACCGCCATGCGTATGGATCAATTCCAACATCTTCCAGTCCCATACCATCGATGGTAGCCCAGACTATAGCACAACGCGCCATAATAGGCGTGATTGAACAACGTTAGTCCAATTCACCTTAACACCAGATGAGTTCACCAGAATCACATGACTGACTATACCTCAGTACGATAACTGGTCTGGGCAGACGAACCTATGAACCAAGGTTTTTAGTCCGAACGAGATCAATTTCGTTAGAATACTGACGATGATTTAGGACAACAAGTCCAACGTCGTGTCAACAATAACACGGCAACGACCGACAATCCGTCCACATGAGAGCGGAAATGACACGAATTGCAAACCAGTACCTGTGGATATCCTCAAGCCTGGCACATTTGACAGAACATCTGGATGCTTGAAACTCTTCGCCTTCGGTCGTTCAGTGCGCTAGGAGATTGTACGTAGGTAGTCGATCACTTCACTTGACCCCGTGATGCTCTAATCTTTTCGATAGATTTTGCTGTTTCAATAAAACAGCGGATAAGACGAAAAGCGTCGCCGGACAGGTTCAGCAGATACTTTCAGAAGTCACTCCGTCTACCGCGATCGACCCTCAACATGAGGCCCTTCCCGTCGCGTGTGGTATGCAGAAGTGGCTTGAATAGGGACCCTTCATACGTATCCCTGCGGTATGCACTTTAAGCCCATAACTGACAATTTCTTTTCGCATCTGACACGCGCGACAGTACACCTATCTAGAGTGGGCCGCGAGCCACAAACGCCTACGACCTTTTACAAGACGGTTCTATTGGTCACTGCCCGCAGTGCGGCAGGAGACTACCGCGCTACGTTGACTAAGACTGTTTCCGATCTGGGGTATTGGGTGGGGATTGCGGTCAGTTTGTTGTTTTGTTGTATTAACTGTAGGAATGGTCGCTCAGATCGCTGTTGCGTACCAGATCAATCTCTTCGAGCTTAATATCCAACACGGTATGTTTTTGAAACTTTTGTCATGGTTAGAACGCTGGCTGAACATCCGACCCTCAGCAATTACTTCCCCCGGAGTCCAGTACACCTAAATGTCATTTCCTCCGGGTTCAACAGCGCAGCTGGGCTAGATCGCAATGATAATCAAACGTCTGATCGACAACACTCACCCAGGCTTAAGAAAGCCGGGGGGGCAAGGGAGGGAATTTTGGGTTAGGCAGCATTGTGAGCGCATCGCTTCCCTCATGCCGAACGTGTTCGCGTCTCAATTCCGATTAGTTCTATTGAAATACGGGCTAGGTGAGCGGGACATCGTGAACGATGTGCATTGGCCGTAGTTCACCCTTGTATCAGACCTCGGACGCGTGTAGTGCCTCGTCCTGTTCAGGCGACGTAGGGGCCGCGGGTGAGCCAAACCGTGTAGGAGTCGACATCGACGCCAGACCAACAGGTGTTTATCCACTAAAGTCCATCACTGGCTCAGACAACGCCCAGATCACACGGTTTACATCTGCGACTTGCTCGTCCCTCGTGTTGTTCCCGGTTTTCGATCTGATCTGCGGGGCCCTGAACCCGACTAGTGTGGAGCCAGTGCAGATCGCTTTTGTACAACAACGGATGAGGCCCTTTGCAATGGCTCGTGTATTACCAGAACGTAGGGATTTTTCTTACATGGTCTCGATAAGATCGATCGTCTTTGGCATGTTAGTAGATTGATTCATGGGGACGTTGGTGAGCAATTTGGGGCTAGCTTCGCCTCAACTAATAATTCTGACCTGTTTCAGGTTCGCGAGTCGATGCACTATCTGAGCGCGGAGATAACACCTTCGAGGATGTTTCGTGCAACTTAGTATAACAGTCGGATGATTATTGTAGTTTGTTATTTTTCTCATTTACTGAAAGACTGGTTTATAATGGTGGTAAATAGGTCGACGGCCATAATGGGGGCAGATATTCTGATATGATGGGGGAGTATTGGTCAGTCCGAGAATCAGTAAAACTCGAAAAGAGTTCTGACCTTGATAGCTAAAACCACTGAACAAGCAAGGCTCGTCGCATGAGTTTCATGAGACGAAACAATAGAACAAGCGACTTACACGTATCGAGACACGCGGTGTGCTGTAAGAACGGCCATCAGCACAGACATCGTCGCACATTACACGGGACTTACAAATAAATGGTGGCATGGCGCAAGACTATAGCTTTTCCTCGCATTCTGAGCTAGCAGGCTGCCTGTTCGCCGTGCTATGCTGCTATTGTCGCTCTTCTCGTCTACGCGCTGGCGCAACGCCGGGTCCACCGTGATAGCATCCATGCATATGGCGCAATCTCCGAGAGATTGCTCCGGAGCTTCAGGGTCAGGGAGGGGCATTGGCGGATGGTAATCATAGGTCTCGACTTTCGCGACCTGCATAGTGGGTGATGTGAGAAGCATAACCTTATTACAACAGTGTCAACGTCAACCATACCCTCGAGGGAGGAAGAAGGCTGGGCTGAAATAGCCTTGCATGATTATGACGGCTGCTTGGAAGAGACATGCAAAACGCCACGCCGTACACCCAGGCTACGTAGAATGAGGTTTAGTTCAGTATCCATGAGAAGTATAACAGCACACTTAGCGTCTGGGCTCAACGTCAAGGATATTTTTCGGGCATGCCAAAAAGTCTGTGAGAGACGTCATACCAGCACGACGGACATGATAGAACAGGACGACGTACACATGAGGTAGTACAGACGACAAAGCGGTGACACCAAGCAGATACTCGCTGCTGAGGCCACTTGAGCGCCCTCGTCGGACGCCTCGGTAGATCTGTAGCGACCACATGAACACATACAGCAAACCAACAAAGAGAGCCAGCGGGAGTGAAAGAGCAATGACTAGGCGGAACACCACCAATAGGAAGAAAGATATGATGAACCCTGGACGGTATCCGTGTGTTCAAAACCGCATGTAACGAATTTGGAGACGACAGAAGCTTACAAAGTCTAGCAGATGGGTCGTTCCGAATGTGATCAAACAAGTACCGGAAGAGCCCAGGTCTGGGAGGATTAGCTGGCGTTACGGTGACGGTCGGCGCAGGCGCTGCTATAGGGAGCTGTCCGTTCGTAGCAGCTTCGTCATCCGCTGCGGGAGCTGGGGGTGTGGCGGGAGGAGCAGGCACAACAGGTCGTGGTGGCGTAGGTCTTACGTCTTCAGGAACCTTGCATCTGTCCTACGATTACAGAGAATTGCTGAGAAAAGTCTTGAGTATAGAGGGAGAGAAGGGACTTCAAATCACGCACTGGCCTCTTGGACGAACAGGATGCACGCCAAACCAGCCGGGGCGAGAACAGCCATGGATGTCCGACCGTCCGCGAGGATAGCCAGAGTGACGTGCTGGTGCGAGATAAGTTCGAGTCCTTGTCATTTGAAAGTGTATCACGTACCCCAACGAAGGAGACCGCATCAATCAAGCTCTGCATTATGAAAGGGTATCTTGAGACACGAGAGAGTCCAGCAGCCGAGCAGCGACTTCGTGAAGCCTGACGGGTATGGAGCAAAGTAAGGCCAAATTCACAGCTGTGGATATCCCCGCATCTGCAGATGAAGTGAGCCCTGTACCTACCATGCAGCATACGCAGAACTTACAGGAGGTGATTTTACGGAAGAGAGTTTTGTGATCTGCAAATGATTAACTCGCTGCTGTGACATTCATTGTACCAGTCACGCACTTTCATGCCTTCAACCTCAGGCAGGTCATAAGAGGATTCCACAATTCTTGCTGACCAGTACACCACGCATCTTCATGTCAGGCGAACGGACCGTCGTGATGCCTGTAGGCTCGTCAATCTCGTCCTCAAGCTCCTGCAACAATGCCTGGGGGACATCGCATTCGTTGAAGTTGAGCAAAAAACTGGAAGGAGCAGTCCGTTCTGATCTTCTCGTCTGCATTTAATCTTAGCTTATGCGTGCGATGACGTTCCGTGAAGACATACCCTCTGTATTCTCCACGGTCGCACCGTTTTCAATCTTCTCCTTCAACTTCTTCGTTCTAGAAAACCATGTCTGCCAATATGACATGAGCGCAGTCTCGTTCATTCTGGCTGGTGGAACGAGCATCGGGATATTCCTACTGTCCGTTCCGCGCCTGGCGTGACATGAATCAGCTTTATACTCGAAGAATCTCCTAATACTGAGCGCATCTACTTATTGCCACTGGGTTCCGCGAACGCATATATGCTGCCGTTTGTCACAAAATGAACACCATCGAGCTCCAATCTCAATTCTTCCGCGCTCTCTGGGTCTGTGACATCGATCTTAGGCCCTAGCATGTTACGCGCACGCGTGAGATGTAGGAAGAAGGATGCGGGCACGCGACTTACATGGATTATAGCAATATCCTTTGACAAACCACTTCATTCTTCGCTTCGTCCCATATAAGCTTGTCTCCGAAGCTGATCGCGACCTTGTCCTGACCCGAGTCCAGTTCCAGTTTGCCGAGGCGGCGCGTGAGCTCGGTCGCCATTTGTGAGGTTCGCGCTGGAGACTAGACTGTCTGTGAAGGTGTGGCCATGGTGGGAGTGGGTGTGTAGCCGTTGCTTTGTAGGTTCGTGAGATTCTGCAAAGCGACATCACCGCCTCATCGCCAGAAGCCGGTCAAGTTCGCGTAGTAGGATGAAGACGATGGGTCGACTGGGAGCCAAAGATGACGATACTCTCGATAAGAGGCAGAATAGAAGGGTCTTGGACTGGCTGCCAACCCATGGTAGTGCTTGTGCGTTTTTTTGCATGGACCGATGCTGCCGAAGGGGACTGACGAGGGTGAAGTTCTCGGTGCCTGTGCCATTAAGTCCAGGCGGAATAATTCGCTATTTGGTGACTTATGTGTCTGTCAGGGTATCAAGGTATTGTGGTTTCGAGCAAGTATCCTCTTCTCCTTGATCATTTGTTATCATGAATAGCACGAAGGATATAAAGATGAATGAAGGCAAAGCACGCTGCGTGGGTGCCGACGAGGCATGTCGTCTGGGGCAGTCACGGTCCCGCGCTCAGGCATCAGCAGGTTCGCGGGTGTATCTGGCATGATATAAGTATTAGATTAGGATATGTCATAAGCCTGTAGAGGAATGTCAAGGATGGGGAATAGAACGTCGTGCAAGAGAACCCAGTTGGTGGGCAGCGTAGAGAGGAGATGACGACGGCGCTCCCGGAAGCCGAAGGCGGGATCCGTTGCGCCAGCAGCCAAATAAGGAAAGTTTCCCGAGCGCGAACAACATAATGATACGCTACAGGTGATCTTAATACTAAAGTGATACACAAATTAGATAAACCTCGATCGTGTGTGTGTTTAAAGTTAGTTGCTCCTCCCAGATTCCTCCTCCATTGGATGGATCATTTTCCACACTGAGCATTTTGAGCCCCCGCACCTATCCGCGAAACGCTCGAGGGTCAATCCCAACGTGGGGGGGCAAAGCATGGTCCCTTGCTGTCATATCATTCGTTCACCAACGTCGCAAAGTCACAACCCGCCCGAAGGAGTCCCAGTGAGCGCACAAAGCTCGACGACCCGGGCACTTCATGTATGCCCTGGCCGATTTTGAGGGACCACCTCCGTCGCCGGGCATCGAGTGCAAGAGGGACCACGCATGTAAACCAGAAGGACCGCGAGAGGGGAAGATGGTGGTGGTGGAATCACGGAGTATGCCGATCGCGCGGGCCCGTCAGTGCACGGTCGTGCGGCAGAGATCCCGGTTGTGTGTTCCTGCAGTCCGGTTGGTGCAAACATACCGAAGGGCCAATTGTACGTGTGTGTGTGTGGCGGCGTACAACGGCACCAAACTTATAAGTAGTCCAGCAAGTGACGGTATAACCAGCGCGCAGTCCGGTGATGATCTTCATTTTTCGTTGTAACCATCATGGGTTGCATCTAATCGTCATCCAGTCTTTCGGAAAGGCAGTGAGATGCAAATGGTAAGCGCGCCTAGAAAAGTCATGTTTTCAGCAATAAGATTTGTGTATGGACTCCTCGCTGTACGGTAAGAAGCGTGGACCTAAGTAGTGCTTGATCATCCAAGCCATGCTTTCTCCGTCTGAGAAATCGCTCGCTAACAAGAGCGATAGTTATTGAGGTCCCCTTCCGTTCTTCTCTCTAACCCTCGTTCGTTCCTGCGACTACCAGGAAGTCTCCTCGACCGAAGGCCCTGGGGCCAAGTGCATCTTCCATTGAGTCCAAAGTGTAAACTCCGTCCGTCTACGCAGTGAGGCACGCCCGGAACTTTTTCCTTGACGGGGCCCAGTTGCGTGTGAGGGTGCTTGTGGGGCAATGGTGGGAATAGCTGCGGTGTCCTACTCAAAGCATCCTTCATCGCTGAGCGTGCTGCTTGTCTTTGAGGTTTCCTGACGATGACATGTAGGGTATCGGGAAAGAGTGGGGGACGACTATATGACGACGGGAGCCATCGGGCGGTTCAAGGCGGGAGCTATCGACTCTGGCTACGTGAATTTCTTGCCATAAGTGGGGGCCGCCGCAACCCTGGAACGACCAGAGAGCGACAGATTATGAATCCTCGAGCGGTGGCCACGTGACAAAAAGGATGTGGGTGCCAGAGACATCGCGTAATTTACAGGAGAGGCATGGGTGGTATTTGCGTGCAGCCTGATAGCACACAGCATGGCGCTACGGAGGGGTTCGCCCGGTAAGTGCGGCGGTGCAACTGGCCCCTTAGGACGGTTCGGTCCATCTAAAAAAGCGCGCTAACTCACCGGCGCGATTAGACAGAGCGTTTTGGGCTTGTGTGGGTTCCCGTCAATAGAAATAACAGTACATAGAGCGACGCAGTATAGGGAATTATACGCTACGACGCCGCGGAGCAATGGCAATGTTGAAGGGAGGAGATTGGACAGTCATGCTCTTTGGGGAGTAACAGTGTGAAAGGTTCGGCAATGGACGCTTGAGGGCGGCAAAGAAGGTCAAGTGCGCATTTGATACAAAAATCTGTAAATTTTATAAAACAGTAGTTCTTAATACACCGACTGTAAAGACTTCAAAGACCACACAAGACACCAAACCCAGTGGAGGTACTGTAGGCAGGGCTCTATAGGCGTGTGTGAAGATGGCGGCTGTGTGCTCCGTGTCGTGGCTGTATATCCAATATGGACTCCCAACCGTTGCCGTACCTCGAGCTAGTAGCGAAGCTCCCCCGTGGAGGCAGCGACCTGGACTCGTCCTTCCAGAGGGAGGTATGCTTAAAAGGACAGCCTGGAGTTAAGAGTCGGACGTAGATAGGTCATAGCCTCTTGTGTGGGAGCTTGTAACTGGGTAGAACTTAATCTTCTGGAAGACTTGAATATAAAGTCATGAGTCCCTAGTACCCGCTCTTCTGTGAGACTATCGCTATCGCTGCCCCTCGAGTTAAGAACTCTATGCCATCATGACGAGAAAGATCTTAATCCATGCACACTTCAAGATGTGGGGTGAAGATCAGCTTGAAAGCTGAGAGGGTAACCTCCGAATGTAATTTCATCCGTAATGGCCGTTCTATACAAGCCGAGGAATTTTCGTCATAGCAGGCTGCCGTACAGCATGATGGCAGAGCGAGTATATGGTACGCTGACCGTATCTCTCCACTATTGACCTTTACAGATGGACGTCTGAGCCAAAACGGCTCGTGTTCAGGAACGTTGCAGGATAAAAACCAGCGCCCCCGAAATGCCGAAGGGCTTCGTCAAAACCCCCGCCCCAGGTCCCCAGCGAGTGGAGGACACGCCCAGGGCGTTGTTGGCAGCGAAGAGCTGATTGAGCACGTGCGGTCGACCACGCTGCATCAAGGCGTGAACTATGACGGTGAGCGTGCAGTACGCCCAGTCGAACACAGAGGAAAGGAAAGGCGCGGGAGGAGAGAGGACGCTGTTTGCGAGCCGGGATATGTCGGCAAGCTCCGGAGCGCCCTGCCGGCGAACGTTCGCTTCAAAAAAGCAGACGGACTCGCCATCCCTCAACCTCTCCCTCCACCACCTCTACCACCTCCTCCGCCGGACTGGGCATCCAGGCGTATCTAGACTTTACATTACCAGGACATCCGTATAGATAATATCATGGCAAGCCCTTGCACCATCCGGCAAGGTGGGACGCCAGGTAAGTCGCGACGCGTATCGTCCCAGAGCCCTCTCTCAAAAGAACTCGCAGGTTCCTGGGACCCGTTCCCCACGACACCTCCTACTAACGCAAAATGTATGCTTGGTGGTGCCCTCGCGTGCGGTGTTACCCACGCAGGTATTACCCCTCTCGATGTACAAAATGTAACATGCAGGTATGATCGCCTCGCGCTCTGACGTGTCGCACTTCCTCACGTATTTTCCCTGCCCAGGTCAACCCTGGCAAGTTCAAGGGTCTCGTCTCTGGCCTCAAGACCATCTCCGCGGAGGAGGGCAGCAGGGGTCTCTCTGGAAGGGCTGTCGGCCCCACCTTCATTGGCTACTCGCTCCAGGGTATGTTTCAAGTACGGTCTGTCCGACGAGGTCTTCAAGGACACGTACATGAACCTTGCTGGTGAGGAGGCCTCCACCAAGTACAAGGGTGCCATTTGGCTCGCCCGGCTATCTGCGTCCGCCGAGTTCTTCTTCGCCGACGTTGCCCTCTGCCCCCTGGAGATGACCAAAGGTCAAGATCCAGACCAGCCCCGGCTGGCACCTTCCCATTCCCACCGGTGCTGCTCTTGCCCGCATGAGCGCAACCGCCGCTGAGACCCGCTTCCCCTTTGGCTCGCTCGTCCCGCTCTGGTCGCGTCAGGTCCGTACTCCGCTCTCCCGAAATCTTCCACGCAAAGCTGATCCCCGATCCCGCATTAGATCCCCTACACGATGGACCGAAGTTCTTCTTCTTCGAGTACATCGTCCAACGCTGCTTTCTAACAATCCTACGTCTTCACCGCGCCCCAAGGACACCTACAGCAAGACCACCCAGCTCGGCGTCACCTTCGCGTCCGGCTACTCCGCCGGTGTCGTCTGCGCCATCGTCTCGCACCCCGCTGACTCCGTCGTCTCGCTCATGGGCAAGGCCGAGAACAAGGGCAAGAGCATCGGCGGCCATTGCGTCGGAGGTCGGCATTGCCAACCTCGCGACCAAGGGTCTCGGCACGCGTGTCATCATGATTGGTACCCTCACTGGTACGTCAGCTTCTCGAAGCGCGTATTCGCAGTTGAATTGACTCTGTTGTGTAGGCTTCCAGTGGTGGATTTACGACACCTTCAAGACGCCATGGGTATGGGTACCACTGGTGGCAAAGTAAGCGTGTCGGAGAGTTTGTGTGGACTTGGTGTCGCTGTCGTTGATTTATATCGCTTCCGCTCTCGTATCCGGTACCTGTCGTTCATATGTAATAGACTATACGCGGACATACCCCATACACAAATTGCTATCGCGATCAGTCTCCGAAAGTGTGACGAAGTTGAACCGTGTTGCGTTTGAGACTGTAAATTTGAATGGTAGTTTGTGGTGGCCTGGGGAACATACCGTACGTCATAGGCAGCTTACGTCAGAGAAGGGCGTCTACTTAACACTCAATATTTTCTTCGCTACCCGCGTCGCAACCAGTTCGCATGGTTCTTTTTTTCTGTAATAGCTGTAGTGCGCGTCGAAATATATACGTGTTGCGCAAGGTGTTGCGATGAGGTCATTGTCGTCACAGAACACAAATATGCTGGGGTGAAAAAAAT
Organism: Phlebiopsis flavidoalba; assembly: GCA_035772785.1. Lineage (NCBI taxonomy): Eukaryota > Fungi > Basidiomycota > Agaricomycetes > Polyporales > Phanerochaetaceae > Phlebiopsis > Phlebiopsis flavidoalba. The sequence goes on from JAOCPU010000056.1 coordinate 23,158, forward strand.
GACTGAACCGAGTTGCTCGATCGTGACACCGCTCGGCTACACTTCAAGGAGGCTGGCATCGAGGGAAAGATATCGCATGCACTGATTTTATTCACCAGTATACTTTCATGTGACTGCGTCAGAATAGTCTTGGCCAACCGTCACACTCAAGGAAAAGCCGAGAACATGCAGCTCACGTTTTGTCAGATTTAATGAACGAAAAGTCTAACGATAAAAGGGTAAGATTAACGTGACCTCGGATGTATATTCGCAGAGCTGAGAATCGGCCTCAAATCGCGAGCACTTAATCCCATCTCGATACCACCGAACGCGCACGATCTAGCGCAAAAGAAGATTAACACAGCAGCACCTTTAGCTTACCTGAGGCCACCGCCACTCACTCCCAGCCCGCCCACCGATCTGGATACCGGAGGCAGAACGGCACCCGTACCGTATCGCAAGCCAATCTCGCACGGACCATTTGCGACCAGCTGATGCGCCCCGAGCTCACGCTTAGGAGCGCCCCTGCCGCCGCCCGCTAGCACTGGTTTCACGGCGACGGCGTGCCGGCGATGACCGCCAACCCGGCGCACAGGGCCCAGGGCCGCCTTCGGCCCTGCGCCTGCGAGCTTGGCGGCCCCGTGCGTATGTAAGCTCGAGTTTGATCGGGCCGCGTATGTTGTTGTCCAGGGAAAGGCGCGGGGGCGTAGTGATGGTGACTCAGGGGGCGGACCCACAACGCGTCCGCGGTGCTGATGTAATGTCGCGGGGCCCAGGGCGTCGGCCCTCCTACGTCTGGTGCGTCCGAACGACCGGTGGACGACGCGCGTCATGCGATGCAACCGCGTGAGTGAGCATGGCGTCCTCACCCGTCCCGCCTGCGTCTTTGAGTCGAGCAGAGCTTGTGCTCCTCCAAGTGTAAGCTTGGTAATGTCGTCCTCGATCATAGCTCCTGCTGTGTGCCTGACAAAGCGCATCAGAGCTGCGGTGACAAAAAAAAGAGGGAAAAAAAAAGGCGCGGGAACGGGCCGCGAAGTCATTAACCAATTTCATTCACAGGCCATGACGCAACCTCTTCGCTCGGTGCACAAGAAACGACACGCGGCTCCGTGTAACGGCGATGACAAGGCGGCGGTTTCGCTCCGACCTGGCTGCGCGGTCGCTAAAGCGGCGGATCCAAGAGTCCAGGCCACATATCGCGTCTGGACCGAACAATAAGTATCGTGCTCGTCCGGCTCCGCGGTGAGCAGGTCGCGGTCTGAAAAAGTACGTCAAAGCGTCGAGCTCTCGCACCCGCGCCGCGTGCGCGTCGATCGCACAAAAGAGCTTTGACCAAAGAGCACCACGGTACCGTGGTGTCTCGAAAATTGCTGCGCGCGGTCAGGTTTTGTCTGAAATAATCGGGGAGCCGGCACCGTGATGATTTGCGAAGCGCGGGCGCGTCGAGGTGGACCAGAGCTTGGTGGAAATACTTCGACCGCGCGCCCCGTACGTGATCCGTAAACGAGCAGCCGTGACACTGGAATGCAGGGTTGGCGGGCGCGCAAATGGAGGGCGTGACAGCCGTCTATAAACTGCAAAATGAAACAGAACACATTTTGGGAGGACTGGCGCGTACCCTATTGTCAGCGAGGACGCTCGGGTCCTCCGCGCCGACGACGCATCAACTCGCCACCGACGGATTGTGGACGTGACGACGGGCCACTATCCAGGGTCACGCGGCGCGCTATCCGTGTCTGTCAGCGCGGGGCATGATGGCGACATGCGCACACACTCGTCCCGAGTCTCCGAGACGACCAAGATCGCAGCATCGAGCGTGTAACGAAAAGAACGATCTCCTAATATGTAGAGAAGATGCGTCGTGAGGCGTTTGCGGCATGTGCGAAGCCGCCATGACGCTCAGTGGGCCAGCACGAGGTACCAGAAATGGGTGCGTCGGATTGACATCCTCGGAATTCAGTCACTACGAACTCTAAGGAAAGATTAACTCACTCTCCAGAGGGCTTGGAACCAACGCGCGTAGATAATGATGCTCGAGAGACGCGCCGCCGCGCATGAACGTGGTATTCTAGTCGACGTGTTCGGACAGAGAGCGGTTCGACCAAGCGTTCGTGCGTCTGAGCGCTGTAATGGTGGCGGAATGTAGACTGCGGTTGTGGTATAAAGTGCGCAAGCAGAGCGCGTTGATACGAGTGGACGACCGTGTTGATCGCTGGTGCGTCGGGGGGGATGCAACGTGGCGTGTGCTGCGGTTCGACGGGAGCGCAAGTGAACGAAAAAAATATAAAAATAGTCTTATACAGTTGAACAGAAATGACCTATGGGGGGGGGAGGGTGAATCCTGAAGTACTAAAGTATCGCGAGTTACGTGTGGCGGCTCGAGTGTGCGAAGCAAAGTATTGACTAGTTGCCTGAATGTGGATTGCATACACGCGATAACATCCTGATGCCGATTGTAACCGGATTCCCTGCGTGAGATTAACGAACTTCGCACGTACGAGTCGCCGAACCCGAAGCGGTCGCGACGCTAATCACAGCTCCTTTAGCTTGTTGAAGCTTAGGGTAATGACGTATGATTGTACCTTTTCGATTCTTCGTAGTCTGTCTATGTGGCGTCATAGTCATTCTGAAACTGCCGTGGTAGCTTCTCTGATAGTGTATACTAGACTTGGCAGATGTATCTATGACGTATCAATTGTAGCTGTCTTCAAGTTGCGTGAGATTGCGAGTGAACAGGCCAGAATTTTATCGAGTAGCTGTGAGCCGAATATTGTGCGCCGTCGGATACTGGTTCGCTGACATCGAGCGTTGATTAGTGCAGGCTTGTTGACAGAGTGCGATGACGAGCAGGAGCACTTTGAGCCGAATCTCATGAAGGCTCGAGTCGGGAAACGGAAGCGCACAACTCGCAGCTTAGCTCCAACCTACATAGATAGAGAATACATTTGAGTTTTAACTTCAAAGGTGCGTTGCTATACTGATAGTAATCCTGTGCAATCCCGAACCCACTGCCTATTGGTGTTGTACGGTCCGCGGCAGATGATAAGAGCTTCATGCTCTTGCTGTTTTGCGCGTCCCTGCGGTGAGGAGTGGGTGGCGGAAAGATGAAAAACTGGTGATGATTACTTTCCGGGTATGAAACGCTCGATTGCGCCACGATTGCAACGATCGATGGATCCAAGTCCGTTGCGTCCAAACGAGCTGCGGCTGCGACGTCGAGTCGGCAAGAGTAGAAACCTACAACACGCGGTTAACGTACTCGAGACTCGAAGCGGTATGTGGTGAGGTAAATATACGGCTTACTGATAATAGAGTAGGCTTGCGATAATTCCGATATGCGACCGCGCTGCGTGAAGAAGCACTCTCTGCGCTGACTCCGACGACTCTGGCCGCAGCATGACGCCGCGAAGGCCAAGACATCTGGGACTTGCGGCGCGTGGTATTTTGCGGTCAAAATCTGCGCGGTACAGCTTTCGGAGGACGCTCTGGTGATTGAAGAATATTTAGCGTTAAGAATTGAGTAATGCGCCGATGGCCGTCTTTGAGCGGCGTGTTGGGTGACGAGAAGAAGCGTCGAGACTCACTGGCGATGTGGCGGGGTCGGATTACCCGAAATGGCAGTGTTTCGTGGATGGGGCTTGATGAGCGGCGCGCGAAGCCTTCGACGGGACCACTCGAGATCAACACGCAAAAGCTTGCATGTAGATCAGAAGGGCCCTGCTTTGAAATTAATCAGAAGACTAGACACAGATGGTCAACATCGAAACACCAAACTTACTGGGCAGGGAGGCTCAACACTGTTGATTGTTGACTGAGAAGTGGGTGGAGTGACAGATATCGAGCTTGGCCTCGACTACGCCGCACAAGACAGGAGTGAGAGGACGTGCGCCACCAAACGGAGAAGGCGCTGCTCAGGGTAATCGAACGCCGTCGCCGCCGCCACCGAAGGAGGCTCTGCACGGATTGCCGCCGGCAGCACGCGCCGACTGCAGGTGATGGCGGCGCATCAGGCCATCGCGCTCGTGCAGTGCGGGGGAATCAGCCTGCCATTGCAGGGCGCGCGCGGCCACACTTTATCACCAAGATGTTGAGAGAAGGCGGGTGAGGTGCCCGGCGGAAGGTGTGGTGCTGGGAAGCGGTGCAGCTGCAGAACGCGAGTGTGTCGCACCGGCAGGGCTCAAGTGGGACGAGAGGGAAGCAACGCCGCACGACGTTGGAATGTGCGCGACGGCGCGTTGGTGGGCTGATGGGGCGTCGGTATCGCCGCAATCGCTGTGGGGAGAAGACTGCTGCGTGCACGTCCGCAAAGGCCGCCGAATGAATCGAGTGCCCGGAGCGGTATGGGCACGAGAAGGAGGTGCGTTTGCGGTGCATGTATCGACGACGAAATCACCGGGCTGTACCCCACGGTCGGACGTCTCAGTGGTGTGAATAGAATCTGATTTAGATAGCCCTGTGTGTATGGGAATGAGAGTTACTTACCTAGGGCCGTGCATCACGCGGCGGAAAGTTTAATCTACGACAAGTATTGCTTGGGAAGTATGCTATACATGGACTATTCCAGTCTTCGTCTTGCAGAGAATCGTCGCCACTGCCTGCTGTAAATTGGAAGGACAACAACAAATTCGGGCGAGGACTTACATTAAGTTACAGTGATGAACGCAGCCAATCATGATCCATAAACCGTCATAGCAATGCATTACCGGAGCTCTCGAACACGTGGCAGGCACACTAGCTATAACTTGTAGCATGGAGAGGACCCTTTTCATTAATCACGCGCGCGGTATTTCAGGCCTCGGGCCTCAGGCCTCAGGCCTCAGGAGTCAGGGGCACGTCGGGGAAAGACAGAAAACATCAACCGGTTGTTTTGAGGTCGCGACGCGAGCTAGCACGGATGTGGCGGGCATGTTCAGAGTTTTACGACAAAGTGAATGGCGGAAGTGAGATGCAGCCGTCGCGCCCAGGTGTCGTCAGGGGCGGGAAGGCGTGACAGAGGGGGGCGGCGTGACAACAATGGCGATCAAAAAGTACGCGATTTACGATCTCTCTTGGCTGAACTCTAGTCGAAACAGCGCGGGAGCTTTAGGGGCTCTTGTCAGAATGACTAGGACGCAAAAGGAAATGCGGAAGTGGAGGCGATGAGCGGCGGGGTCTGCGAACGATCGCGAGAGCGCGAGAGAAACAGGGGTTATTGCAGCGAGGAGCGAGGTGAACAGGATTGTGGAGAAGAGAAATAAACGTCGTTAGGTCGCGTCTACACCCACACGTTTAGGGGATTCCGCGCAAAACAGACTCGCACACAGCACAAACCCGAGGGGATTATGCAAGACCTTGTGACCAGTGGATGAGATACCGGAGCTCGATGGGTATCGTTAAACCTATTTACAGTATTGCAAAGTGGCACAGGCCATGGTTCATGTTCAGGTACAGACACGTTGATCACATCGCCGCCTTGTTGGGACTCTGGAAACACCAGCCCCGCTCGTGCACGGTTCGCAGTTATTTTTTTCTCGGCCAAGTTTGCTAGGAACACGGACTGGAGCATGTCGTCGCGACAGACAGATGGTGGAGGGGTTGCGCATTTCGTGACGTGCTAGGAATGATCGCGCGAGTAAACGGAGGTTAGTGGGGGAGCGTGCAGGCACACCATGGTCGATCGTGCTGCGCTTGCGGCTGACAATCGAAATCGTATTTTCGGCTGCGATAGATCGCTAAACTAAAAGGAGACTGTTTGAGGTGAAACCCGCCGAACTAAACGGTAGAGTTAGCTAAGATCCCACTCATTACTTACCTGTGACTACTGATGCGCAAGCGAGCGTCGTACGAGAGTTTGTCGATTATTGAAAGAAGCATAATTACAAGAGGTATTGTTCAAAAGTACAAAAGCGTGTGGATGGTCGTTACCCGCGCAACGGTTTCGTGACGCCGTGACAGGCGGGCGGGGCGCGTTTGTAGGCGCTGTGACCAAGCCGTCCCAAAAACGGCTAATGGACATGTCTTCGATCGGATCTGCCGATGTGGCTGGACGCGATGAAGCGCTCCATCAGGCGCTGCGCCTTCGGCGTCTACGCTCCCGCATTCCCCGTCACGCCGACCTCATATAAATGCACAGGCCGACGTCGTAAATTCCCCCAACTTCCCCCTCTCTCGCTGTCCTCGACGACGCCCACCATCCCGCCGACGACAGAAGAGATGTTCTCCGAGTACTCTCCTCTATTCACCTCTGGCCTCCTCCCCAACTCCCCCTCCTCGTCACGCGCTCCGTCTCCTCAACGGCCGACGCGCAGGGCAAAGAAGCAGACGCACGACAGCCTGCCGCTCACGGTTACCTCGGGGACTTTCAGCCTACTCTCAGGCGTTCCAGAGAAGTCGAGCGAGGATGCCATTTTTTTTCATCCGTTTTCCTCACGTTCAAGCCTAGCAGACAGGAGGTTGAGGCGGGGCGCTCGTTTCTCTCCTCGCCTCGCAGAGGTCTCACCGGTCGATGAGCCTGCGTCGCAAAGACACGATGACCACTTCAAACGGTCGATCAGTGCCTACATCGCCCGTCTCTCTGCTGTCTTCACTACCGTGAGTATCATGTTTCTCGATTGCTATTGTGCCATCTACCACCGCGGTGTGTGCGGTGTCATCATCACGTCGATGATTAGCCAGCGAAGTCTCTTTCTGCACCGCCGGCTACATGCGTTTCTTGTGCGGAGAGTCCGCGGCATCTCCACGACCCTTAACAGGTTGTTGTGGATCAGGCTCGCGCCTGCTATTCAGGCGTGCTTCTCCAGCTCCTTCCTTTCGCGCTTTGATGTGACCCTCCGCCTTCATTATTGTTCTTCAGCCCTGCAACGCGAACAAGTTCTGATCCGTTTTTCTATCCAGTGCCGCACCGACGTACGCCCCTTTCCGCGTGCCTTCCACCGCGCAGGCTGCGGCTCCCATCCCGTACGTGTATCACATCTTTGTTATAGCCGCACCAGCTGATCGCGTTTCTTGCAGGCGCCACCCTCCACCTCCATACTCCGCCGTGCTCGCGCGAGACACTCAACCTCCCCTCACCAAAGCCAGCTCCCTCAGCCACCCTGCCCGACGTTCCCGAACCCCGTGTTCGCCGCCGGCCGTCCAACCTCACACTGACGTTCTCGCGCATGCTTCCCTGAAGCCGGTTCATCGCTCAATGCGGGGTCGTTCCACCGCTCGACCAACTCCGGAGCCCGCAATCCTTTCACCATCGCTCGAATCGCCGATAATGTCCCCTGATGAGGCTCGTTTCATAGACCTCGCATTCTCCCCCGCCTTGTCGACACCGCCCCTGACGGCTGACAGCCTCATGAATGTCCCGGCCAGTGCTCCGGCAAACTTCAGCCACTCTCAAGGTTTCTCCATCGTTCCGCTCTCTGCCGCCTCGGTCAACACCCGTCAGCGAAACCGCTCGGCGGCGCTCGCCGCTCTCGAAGGCCGCTCTCCCGGTCGCCGACGGTCATCCGTCAGGCCGGCCGAAAGGCCGAGGAACTTCTCATGAGCATGAGCGACGATGAAGACGAGGATGAGGAGAACACCGAAGTCGAGAAGCAGCTTTCTCTCCGTGCTTGCCGAGGAGGAAGACGTCGTCATCCCCAAAGGCTGTCCGAGCCACGATGAAGGCTAGCCCAAGCAAGCGGGACGTCGCGTCGCGAAAGCAAAACGCCTTTCGACTTCGTCAGAAGGTGCTCGGGGTCGACGACCGACGCAGCACGATCGAGTCATTCTTCTCGCCGTTGACGAACTTCATCGACCTTCGCGACGACGACACGCCCTCCCGTGGCTTGGCGCGCAGCTTCGTCGAGTTCTCTGCTTAATCTCATCACCACCAAACCACCACCACCGTCGTCGAGCTGTACAACATGTACAGTATTTATCTGTTCCATATCTTGCTGCTACTCTAACAGCACCTTTAAAAACTCTCGCTGACTTCGGCCCCTTCGAATCCTAATCTACCCTCTTTTCGCGTCGTACGCTATTGCTCGCATCTGTACATTCCCTCACGGACTCCGCCCCCTCTCTGCACCCCCTCTTTTTGTACTAGTTGTAACACTAACCTCCCCTTCGTTGCTCACCACACCATCCCTCAGAATGGCTGCATGCAATATCTAGTTAGCGTAGCGCGCCCCGGACATGTTGACTGTTCGCTAATACATCACTGTGATGTTCCCGCAAACCTTGGCAAACGTGTGGAGATTCAGGAAGCCCCGTTGGCATGCAGATTAGAGCTCGGGCTTGCGGCTGCAGGGAAGAGTTGAGCCTCTACGCCCGGCCGCTCGTGATGTCCCGAGCTCGCGGGGTGATGTGTGCGCGACAGCGAATATCAGTGTTGGGTCCGCACAGCGTCGGAGGCGGGGCATCTCACTTCGGTGGGCTGGTGTCTCTGCGCGACAGGGTGTGGGGGAGGATCAGCATCTGCCTGATCGACGAGGAGGTCGGCCGTGACGCGGTGCGTGCGAGGTGTCTATACCAGTATGCTCTCACTCATCTCTCTCGGTCACTCGGGTTCACCCTCGGGCTTGTGAGTAGAAGTGCTGGAGTGCTTGTGATCTGTGTCGGGGTTTACAGAGTTCGACCACACGTTGTAGATGCAACGCGGTCTTTGTGTTTGATGTAATCAGTGTCTCTCCTGCATAGATTAGGGGGTGACGAAAGGTCAAATGAACGTCATATAAAAATGAAATCAGCCTGGTTTAATGCTTGGGCGACATTGTATACGTGAAGTGCTATTATTCGTTCTCTCTAAATACTAGCACGTGGGGAAGATGGTTGGGTCACAACGAGAGAGGGGACCAGGAATTGCAAGGCGGTAAAGAGATGGAAGCAAAAATGGGGTAGATTCGCTGAAAGTGTCATAGGTCCCGAGTTGCGAGACAATCAAGGCCTCATGCGTCCAGAGGATTGAACAGATTAAGGGACGCTCGACATGATATCCAATGCTCCACAAGCGTAAATAGGAAAGCTAGGACCATGTATTCGATTAGCATCAACTTGTGAGGCTCCTTAGGCCAAGAATGCGTACTACTACAGCTGACCGCACACACCTTCGCATCGTGAGCCAAAACTTGGAGTTCCGCTTGTCGCATGAAACTTCCTCACGGAACTAAGGATCACCCAACGTGCGTGGCTTTACAAATACAGGCACATTGAGTACCCACCTGAAACATTGACCGGCGGACAAAGCGGGAAGACCATCCTCATCGGAAATGGTTCGTTTCCCTCTAGGGGACGGAGACATCGTGATGTTCGCCTGACCTTTTTCCCTCTGGCACCTTCTAGCCTCCGCCTTCTCTCTAAGTCCGGACAGTCCTTCACGACCCGAATGTCGCCGAATTCCTAGGGATTATTCTTCCGCAGCTTTTTGAACACAGCGCTCGCCCCATCGATCTCGTCCCACACAGGCAACTACTCCTTCGACTCTTGGCAACAGCTCCGCCAGTGTTTTTTCTCAAAGAACCAGGACTGGCTATTTCTTCGAAGTTCCTGCCGGTAAAGTTCCTACTCCGGCATCCTAGTCGGCTAGCGTTAACGTGAGGAGGAATGCTTGAGCGGGCTTCGGAGCGCTAGCCCGCGTACTTTTCGATGCATAACATCAGACCGACAGGTTTCGCTGCGGCGGTCGGATCCTACTCCGCCAACTACCACCGTGGGTGAGTGTCACTCTTAACGTATGGGTTGTTTTCGTAGGCCGCGGTACCATCGTGTTTGGGGCCAGGCGGCGTATTCCCGGAACTTCCTAGATCACCTCAACGTGATCATGATCGAGGTCAGGTGAGCTTTGGTTGACACTAATCAGTAGACAACCCCAACATCTTGAGCATGTTTATCATCCTCAAATCACTCGATAGGCACAGCGTAGTGGTCGTCTCGCCATAAGGGTGGTCGATGGCCAAATTCGGGTGAACCGCTGCGCTCGCTTCATGTGTGCTAAGTTGCCAGAGCACACGGGGTCATGTCAAAACAAGATCCCGGGTAATTAGCAAGGTGTGTAATTCCTACGCAGGTTGTATGCGCAAACCATCACCTGAGGACGCATTCCCACAATGTTGCCGCAAGAATCTTTGTCCGCGGCCGCAACCCTTGGGACTCCTACTGGTACAGCCCATCGAGTAGACAACTGACCCCCCCCAGCATGGCCAAGTAATCCGACAAGAGAGTTGCCCGATTTCGACACATACCGAACCAGTGGGCAGAGTTCACGCGCAGCGACCTTACGCACCAGGAATGTCTTTCCGTTAGCCCATTCGTGATCGGAGGATCAGTTCTCAAGCTTCAAGTGTGCAAAAGAGGTTGACGTGACGGACACAATCATGAGCCAAGCTGGGTGGCGCCCAGTGCTCTTGCAGAAAGTGCAGCCCTCATTCAGTCGATAAATCGATCACCTCTGAGAAATGCGAGCGTCCCCGCCAGTGTCTTGTGTGACGAGTAAGTGAGTCGCTCCCTGGATAGTGGCTCTGTCGAATAATGGTGAATGAACCCAACGTATGACTACGTAATAAATTATTCGCAGGAACCGTCTGGGGGGCGAGAGAAATTTCTGAATTATCTCTGTAAAACCCCGTCAGTCAAGTTTGATCGAGGTACGAAAGGGGATCGACTGGCACATCCAGGGGCCGTGGTACAAGTAGTTGCCATGGACAAGCACGACGTCATGTAGGAGATAGATCCCCTTAGGTGCTCCTGAATCCTCATAGAAAAGGACTGTGCCGTTGTGATCGACTGGTATCGTAGGCATCGGGGGTCGTTTAGCTATATCGTCGATTGGAGTAGGCTACTGCTGGAGCGTTTGTGAGGTTAAAGAGTTGGAGTTGCTAGCCGATGCTCGAGATTCAGTCGCACGGTACTTATAAGGGCGTGTGCTACATCCGTAGGGGCGACATGCCGTAGGGTCGATAACACTGAGCCTGCACTGAAATGATTAGTACGAAATGGTCGCGGCGAAAAGACCCGTTCATAGTGCGACTGATTTGAGAGCTCACCAGCCATACATGCCATTTACATGCGCGGCGCATCATCCACCCCATTCGCGGTGTGTCTCCCATTCGGACACCTTGTGTAGAAGATGCATGGTACTTCCAGGTGAGCTTGTTGCAGGTATGGGCTTTGCTGAACTTTGATACACGCGTGTAGCTGTGCACATATTTCCCCGACATGTCCAGTATTTCTGTATTCCTTTGATCTTTCTTGCACATCTACATCCAGTCAAAACTACAACACATTGTCACTCAAAGTCCATTACAATCGGACAAAAAAAGTTACGCAACGTTACTCGAATAAGTAACGGGTGATTAATTAAACACTTGAGTAGACGATGTAGGGATCGAAAAGGTCCCTGAATCGTCTCGGCCAGGCGCGCCCCCCGCCGCAGGGCGCTTAATTTACCACAGATGCGTCCCCGAAGTGATAGGGCAGGCTTCTTTCTTTGTCGTACCGGAGAGAGATTTCGGGGACAATGTCATGATCAGACCTGCCTCGAACGCTTTCAAGTACTCACTCCCGCCATGCGAGATCATTTGTATACATTTTCATACTGGAAGTCGTCGAGCTCTGTCTCTGAATTTCGCGACGTCCCCATTGCAGTTTTCGCACAGGTTCAGACCAGTTGCCCCTGCGTATTTTCAACAGCAGCTAGAGCTCGGTTGCCAACGCGAAGGGTAGGTGTCGAATTGTAACATGGTCTTTCTGTACTTTGGTCAGTCATTTTGAGATGAAGGTCGCCCCAATAAGAAAATTAGCCTGTCTGGGTCCATGGCTTATGACATTGCGCAAATTCAGCCGGCGTTGTTCCTCGCCAGAGTCCATAGTATCAAGTAAATGACTGGATCAAGAAAGTGGTAAAAATGACACAGAGAGAAGAGATGTGAGCAAAATAGGGTGATTCTTGAACTTACCATGGTCGACGGCCTCGTGAGAGATTCGATTTGCTCACATTACTGTTCAATCTATCCTTGCACATGTAGTGGAGCTTTGACTTTTTTAAGTTTAATTTGATTAGGCGCAAATGCAGAAAGCCTGAGCGTCTACACACGGGGGCAGTCGTGAACATGTCGATGACCTTCTCAGGATGATCCCAGTGCGGCTGCCAAGTACATCGGATGAGGTAAGGAGATTTTGAGTATTGCCTCCGCGTAAGACCACATGGATATGAGAAATCTCACTCACACGAAATGGTTCGTTCCCTCCAGGCGATACATTCGTGATAGCCCGTCTGACTTTTCCCTCTGGCTGCTCTCACCCTTAAGGCGATTATAGATGATCTTCGCCGCCAAAACCGCATCTCCCATTGTCTCGTCACACCACCCGACCACAACCTTCACCCCCGGTAGTACTCCGTCGGTGTCAAACAACGCTCTTCTCAAAGTTCCGACGGAAGGTCTCGAGGTTTGACCGCAGGAGAGGTAGACTGGAGCGTACAAGTGCCGCCTTATCTTTCATGCTTTCGAGTTCGTCTGGTGGGATCCTAAAGACTGTAGGGGTACGGTCCGGATCTTCCTGAAAAGCTAGGGAGCTCATGTTGGGTCGACGCGGGACTCAAGGAATTCGGGTCGTGACGTGTGATCGAGGTCGGGGACTTTATTGAAGTAGTACGAACAGCCAGATTTGAGCATGATCGACCCGTTGCTCGAGGGGTAAAGTCGAGTCCCGGAAGGGATGGTAAGTACCCTGGGAAGGCATGTTTCCTGTGGTCGTGCCTGCAATGGGATCTATAAAATAGGTCTAATGAGTGAGTGACTCGTATTTGCGGCGCATGTACAAACCTAGCACGACTACGGTTCGTAAATATTGACCCACGGTGTCCTGAACTTCCATCGGTAGAGAGTGAGCATTGCTCAACATGGCCATCAAAAGGCAGTTGCCCATTGACCATGTCAAGAGCGCAACTCCACCCGAGGCCTTCCCATCCGCCAGAGAGATGACAGGCAGCTGAAGCTTATTTGCGAGGTTGACAATCAGGAGTAGAAAGCTGGTGACCCAATCTCTTGCAGGACGGCAGCTCGCTTATCAAGATCGTCGCTCGAGAACGTCTCGAGGTCCTGGGGAGAGTAAGGGGTGGATCCTGGATAGTCTCGCTGGTTTGACGCGTATGATGCGTAGGGTTTTGTTTTTTCTGCGACATACGGGACGAGACGTTTGAATATCTCTATTGAGAGTCCATGACTGATGTCTGAACGAGCTCTCATACGAGCACGCACCCCCGTGGAACAAGATACCGTGTGAATCATCACAACGGTCAGATATGTCCTAGAGCCACTGGGCGCTCCTGAGTTTTCGTAATGAAGGACAGTCCCGTTGTTGTTGTCAACTGGTATCGTAGGCATTGATGAGACGCTGATTTAACCAAGGAATGCAGTTATCGTAGGTCAAGCAAGATAGGTATTCGTTTGAGGATTGAGTGAGAGTCGTTGAAGACGACATATTTCTCGTGAGAGCAGGTACATATGGGCGTGGGTCAGTCTTTGCGGCAGTGCCATCTTGTATTGAATAATCAGTTACACGTTCATGTTCGTCCTCAAGTAAGACAGACCTCATCGCTGGCTCACCGAATGTACGCTCTATTGTCCTCGTTAGTCGTTACGCCTTATTATCATCGGCCTGGCACGACGGACACAGGGTCCTTAGGAGCTCTGATGTACTAGGTACTGGGTCTGCTAAATTATTGCGCGCAGAATTTGTAGATCGGCTCTATTCGGACCAGATTTCGAAGTGCAGAGCTATACGGCAGGGTTTTTGTAAGTTTCTGTACCCGTGAAGAGACCAAAACTTATGCGTGTATGTTCACAGTGTTTCAATATTTGCTCTCGGCGGACGTAAATGACAAGGCCTCGGTCACCGTGGCTAGATCCACGTGGCCTGTACCGGGCCGGCTGTGGTGCCGAAAGAGACCGAAGAGTGTTTAGGGCAGGTCCTTAACGTCTTCGTAGACTCAGACCATTGAAGTATGACCTCACTCGCACTCTATATTCGGGGAATTCTTTCGACTTTTTCTTTCGTCATCATAGAACTTTAGAGCCAGTCTTCTCACACAAGGGATACTCCGTTCAACCAACTCATCATGATCTGACTCGAATCTCAACGGCTAATTGGCCTCTATGCTCGCTGAGATTGTGAGTGATGACATGACGCGTCGCGCATGTACTCTGTACCTTGGTCTCAATGCGTCTGAGCATGTCAAGAAGTTCTTTGCCGTCGAGGTTTCTATACAGAGGTGAGCATTTTCATGAGCATACCAAAACCGTCAATCACTGACAATCCAATTAGTATATTCTCAACCAAAAACAAATAATTGAGCCCAGTCATCAGTTTGCCCATGCACCAAGATGCGATGTGAGTTGATGCCCGTATCTACCTTTACTTCAACCCAGTGCGGTGATAGTCCCCCCGCGGTAACGCATACATGGGGTCCTAATGCTTCCCGCAATTCGTCATTCACCGTCGGAATATGTGCAGGTCCAGGCTTTGCTTTCGACTAATCTACGTCGTTCATGGAGGACGAGTACACATTCGTTCGTTTCACTGACGAATCTAGCCTTTTCTATCTGCACAGTCAGTCAGGATATGGAGGTCAGGATGTTTAGCTGACTTGCCGTCTAGAACACGTCGTGTGCTAGGACTGTCACATTCGGCCCAGGATGTTACTAATCGCAGGCTACGGTCCCAACCAAGACGCACGCAATCGGAATCTCGGCTTCCTGCAAACGGCGTTGCTTACGCTATCAAGTGCGTACTATCCACCGACGTCCCATATATATCTCAAGTATAGCAAAGATCGGCACAGTGCCAAGAAATACGCCTACTGAGGCAGAATGTCAACAATATCGCGCCGTCTGCTGACCGATGATGATGCTGTTACCGCCGGCACATCTGTAGAGAAGGATTCTCTCATTCCGTACTGTTCTCAAGAATGCATTTATTCTCTCCCGTCAATACACTGGTGCGCCGACTCATGTCACACTGATCATACTCTCACCAAACGTCCTCTCTGCAGCTCCCCTGTTCGCCACCAATCGCTGCATGCGTTGTGACGAGAATGTCGCATTGCATGTACATCGCGCGAATCACGTTTCTTCGGCGTTTTAGCTCGTCACCTTGGTTCCGGCCTTTCTACAGTCCTAGCGGCATCAGTTGGCTCATTTCGGGCAGTGGATGGCCGTATTTCGCGTATTCCATGGCGAACCTGCATCTCAACATCCTCAGGCGATCAAATTCTCCGCCACGACACCACTCTAACCAAGCACAACGAGCCAGGGTAGCTGTCACCGGGCAAGGCTCCCCGCGGCTAGGGTAGGATCACAGCTCTCGGTCGGTGTACAGTTTCGGCTGCCCCTTCTTTGATGCGGTGAGCTTCACGCTCCTCTGCCTCGTCATGGCGAAGGCTGATCCAACGGCCATTGAATAGCACGATTTCGGCTAATTCCGATGCGGGTGTGCACAGGATGCGCGTCTGGCTGATGCGGACTGCGCGTTTTAGGCGTAGCGGGGTAGCGCCACCGGAAGCACACCATCGCCCCCGCGGCGGGAGGCGGCGAACAATGCCCTATACTCTATGCCCCCGCCTCGACTGGCGTCTACCAAGCATATAAAAACTCGTGTGGTTGGCAAATGTGTGTATCACTGACAATCAAGTCTACCTCCTCACCCACTAAGCTCCACCATGAAATTCTCTGGTCTCCTCTCCATTGCCGCCGCCGTTGCGTCGTTCGGTGTGGCTACTGCGCAAGAGGCCGCCCGTTTCGGCGGTGTAAGCGTTTCACCTAGCACCGTGAAGATCGGACAGGTGAGGCTCATCCTTACAGCGTCTCCACTAAGTATAGTGTGCTAATGATGCTTGGCAGAACTTCACCGTCCATTACAACTCTACCACTGCGGTCCACCACCCGAAGTACTATGATGCTTACATCCAGGGCGTTCTTCCCAATGGATTTGTCCTCCCTCAATACTTGCTGTCTCGCAACGAGTACGGAGCGGATGAGGTTAACAACTACTTCACGACTTCGGTGAGCCTTGACATCGTGCGCGGCATGCTTCAGAGATCTCACTATGACGTCATAGCTTCCGGCTGATTTCCCCAACGTCGCGAACGCTTCGTGGCTCGTTTGGGCATTTGTGACATACCCTGTCGATTCTACACCCAATGGCGTGCTGGAGTACGGAGGGACGTCTGCAGCCATCAGCATCGAGCCCTCTGAGTAGATTGTTCACTGCTCTAGTCACGTTGCGTAGTCCGATTCACACCTCCAATTTCACAACACTTGAATTCGACTTTCCATTGGAGTAAGCTGAGAATGAGACTACTTGAGTCATAGCAGAGACTACAGGCGGCTTAGTATTTGGTTAAACTGACTCGTGGCGTGAGAGTACAGAGCAAATGACCGTTTTAATCTGTATGCCTAAGATCTTTAGTGTCAGCCCACGACAATTTTCTAAGACCAGCCTGAAATTGTTTAAATTCACCTTCTTTAATTGAGGTTCGACTATATTAAATTAAAAGTGACCGCCGGAAGGCTAAAAGTGAATCACTTGTCGGGCATTGCTCCCCATTTCCACGCTTTATGTTACACATTGTCCGGTGCAACCCTCGGCTTGCCTTCGTGAAACGGAGAAGTCCCGTCTCGTTGAGAAGAAGATCAATTCAACGGTCAGTTGATAATGTGAAGCCGATCAGTCTGTTGCAAGGCACGCATGTTTGTTCCGAATGTGCGTATCGGATAGACAGTCAAGCGCCCCTGGAAGCATCTCATTGTCTGCAGAGAAGACGGCAAATGATGCCCTATACCTCACGTTAACCGCCAAAAATGACGCCGACCTGGTGAGTATAAAGACAGGCCCGGGAGCTGCGACCTTGATATAGCCCCGGTCAGCTAACAACTCAAACCTCAATACCTAGCAGCTCGTAAACACTCCACGATGAAGTTCCACGGCCTATTTTCCGCTGCGGCGTCGGCAATGCTGCTCGGCATGGTCACTGCTCAAGAAGCTGCACGCTTTGGAAGTGTCAGTGTATCTCCATCTGTAGTAAAGCTTGGACAGGTAAATCCCGCATTTATAACAGCGTGAGCAGTGGAGACCTATAGCTTACGATGGCTTGTAGAACTTCCCCGTGCATTACAACTCCACCACCGCGACCCACCACCCGAAGTTTTCTATGACGCTTACATGCAGGCCACGCTTCCCAGTGGATTTATCTCCCCTCAAGTCCTGCTTTCTCGTAATGAATACGGAGCAGACGAGGTCAACCATTACTTCACGACATCCGTAAGCTTCCAAATTCCTATTAAATGGTGTATCAAAGCTATATTGCGGCTTTATAGCTTCCCGCCGACTTTCCCAATGCCGCCAATGCGTCGTGGCTCGTTTGGGCATTCGTAAACGTACCCCGTCGACTCAACTCCTGGTGGCGTACTGGAGTATGGAGGCACCTCTGCTGCCATCACTGTCGAGTTCGACTAGCACTTTGTCTTGAAATATACACTGTCAGTTGAGGACAATATTGATGGCGGCGTGACTTGTTTCAGTTTTACAGAATTTCCTTCACGACGAGAGGATAATAAACTGGAAAGAGACTTGGACTGCCCAAATATCACCACAAACTTCTTTGCATGACTGACCGGCCCGGAGGCGCTATTGACTCTTGTCCTCTAGCTGCGAGGTGTATGGGGTATATGAAGACGTAACTGCCCCTGGGATTTAATACTTATACCCATTTACTTATGATCTTGCCTTTGATGAGGGTGAAATAATGTCAAATTAACTCGCACCCGCACCGTCGTGGCGTGAGAATCCACAATGACGGACTCCTCGATCGCGCGCTAAAGCTCTTTCCTGAGTTCAAACCACCATGGCGTCCACTGTGTCTGGGAGCATGCGATGGACACACTTCCACTCAGCTCTTCAACACGCTATACAACGTTCTGCACATAAATGGACGTGAGTGACGCGTCACAGACGTCGTATCGCGTGAAGAACTTGAACGTATCAGCCCCTAGGTACGAAGACTTCACGGAATGTTTCTCGCTCTGGTGTGAGGAACAGCCAGATGCCTCATCATCAGTATTCAATACAGTCGCACAACATATGGAGTCTTTGATCACGGTGAGTAGGCTCTAATTTGAACGTGTCGCAGCTCATTGCTTCCTATCAGAATGGTTGCGAAGACCTGCTCAAGAAGTTGGACGTGAAGCCGAACCTCGACAAGCTGCATGCCGTGGTAACTGAGGCGCGACGGAGAAAGAAAGAAGGCTACGCTGAGAAAGATATATGGAGAGAGGATCTGAGACCGGACGCGGCTGCCCGCGCGAGGATTGTGCCCTTATTGGAGGAAGAACGCAAGAGGTTGAAGGGCGCAACTCGCTGAGGTGCGGTATCTACACTCGTTTTTTGACAACGCCTGCTCAACCTCTTGTGCAACAGATTGACGAGAGAAACAGAGCTTTGCAGCGGAGATGCAAGTCAATGTCAAGACGGCTAGTGCCGCAGATGAAGACTGTGGCCGGCTGCTGGATATACTAGAAACTGTGCGCAACTTGCTGTGCCCTATGTCTATGCTATTGACCACCCCACTCAGGCACAGGAGAGATGGAACGACATTCCGATGGAAGAAATACAGTCCTGGGCTTTGCAGACTGCGGAGTCGATCAGTAGTACCCGTTGAACTCCTAGTCCATTTTTTTCAAATTTCGTTTGTTGATTTATTCTTTATTTGTATTGTAGATTTCTAATACGCAGTATGATACAAAGAATTGGATGGCCCTGTCGTCTATGTCGCTGTAAACCTTCGTTCGGAATTGGACATCAAGGGCATCGGTTGCTTACGTCAAAAGTCAAAGCTTTGGTTAAGATCTTCATGGAGGTGCTCCCGCATACCGGGTGGAAGAATGGGTTGCCCATCTTTGACCACGTATCCTGAGCATTTTCATTAATACCTTCTCGGTTTCTGGTACATGACACGTACGGAAAGGCATCTCTACGCTTTCTTTGGAATTGAAGACAATAGTGGGATGGTCCTGTGACAGGTTAGCCCTCTGTCCCGACATGAAAACGCCGGTACGTACGACATAGGGTATATCCATGAGCGCAACTACGAATAGCGTTAGCCTTTGCATGGAGTAGCTACAATACTTCATGACCTACTTTTTGTCTTGCACAATGAGTTTGGTCACCCCCAGGGCGTATCTGTCGTCATCTGGACAGGCCCTAGATGCCTGGTAGGGAAGCCCAGCACGCGCAGCTCGCCCGTACGGTCACGCGGAGGATCATCGCCTACGTCGTTGAGTACGTAGCATATCTATGTGAGGTACTCTCGTACCGAGGATGCCCTTAGATAATCGTTAGCCCTGCAAAATACAGCATGGTTGATGAGAGTACATACGCCGAAGAGGAACCAGTCGAAAACGACCATCGCCGTCCCTCTGGGGAGAGGGGGCTTCTCGGCCTTTGGATCCAGGAGGCATACTCTGTCTAGCGATACCCCTTTCTGTTTCATGAAATCTATGACACCCTCAGAATGCGCAAATGCCTCCGCAGCGGCTTCCAAGGTCGAAGATTGTAAGAGCGTCGAAAGGGTCTCGCATGAGGACTTCGACAGATGTGTGAAGTCGACCTCAGAGCCAGACCAGCCCAATGTTTTCATATGCTGTGAAGCATCTGTCAGAAAAGACATATCGTGTAGGACTCCCGAACGCACGCTATACTCGAGCTGTACCCACTTCGGGATTGCTTTCGAGGTGTTTTCATCCTCTTCCATATGCTCTGCATATATCACTGAGTGGCTTGCGATTATATTGAACTAGTGGCTGCACACTGACGACGATGACATAAGTAAATCCATGCTGTCAATGGTTTCGCTAGTACTGGTACTCGTGGGGGTGACCTCAGTGGACCGCAATCCGCTCCGTCTAATGAATGCTGGGAGGGTTTGATCGCCACGTGGCGGACATTTTCGAGTTAAAATCAGTGAGCGACTTTGGGTTGGTGTCCGCTTCCATGCCCTCTTGCTTACTCGTTGGAAATCTCGTTCACGACTTGCATAACTATTCAAACACTCGCTATCTGGACTCTGCACACATCTTGCCCCATGGCTGAGAAGACTCGAATGGGCGGTCCTCAGCACTCTCCCCCAGCTCCAAGCCCTCGGTTTCTCAAGATATATGTATCTGGGGACATTTGCTGCAGAAAAATATCCCACCTGCTCTGAGAACAGGAGGCGTACCGCCGGTCTCGACGACCCCGATGACTCCTGTGGATAAGACAGGGACGTCCCATGCGAATGCTGCTCCACGATACTCAGGCGGACCCTGGAGAGATTCTCCAGCCAGGTTGATAAACTCACGGTGCGGATAGACGACGCAAAGCGTGAAGTCGCTACTGCCCACAAAGTCTTTCAGTTTGGGCATGAAAAACTTGTGGAGGAGATGTATCGTTAGGTAAGTTGTGACCGCATATATCCACCGGTTGATCTCGACGTGTAACTGGTCGCAATATGCGCTCAACGTCTGCATGTATACTCACCCAGGACGATTCTAGTGAATCGTTGCCAAACCGAAGTCCAAAAATCTCTCGGGAAACCCGCGCAGGCCGGAAAGCTTGAAGACACCACAAAACGTGATTGTCTCTATGGATCGCGCCATCCAGTCTCTCAGCAACAGAGTTGACGCATTACAGATGGTCAGCTTTATTTTCAGTCTTCGCTCGCAAATACTCCTGACGCTGCGTGTCTCAGTTGAGTCAAAGTCACTTCGGGCGTTGCAAGTAATCCAAGAGCAGCACGTTCAGCTGCTCAGCGCGATCACTCCAGTACTACCATTACTCCAGTCTGTGCCCCTAACACATCCAGACAGGCTCAGGAACGAGATCAAAGATGCGCTACACCCAAACATTGCTCGTAGCCCCACACCAGGCCCTGAAACTGTTCGACGCGGAAGGCGCAAAATATCGAGAAACGGATACTGAATCCTCATCTCTGAGTCTCGAGAGGAGATTCCTGCTCTAAGCGACGCAGGGCTTGACAGTTCTCATTTTCATTCGGACAGAAAATATACGGTATCCAGTCAAGGTCCAACAGATTCTATCTGGAGCAGCACGATCAATCTTCCGGAGTAATCATCTCTTACCGGGTGCTTGGAGTATACCATCTCTCAACGATTGTTTCAGCTATCTTCGCCAGCAACCCACTGTCAGACTCAAGACCCGTACAACAACTTCTGGATCTGCACGCCGCAGCACTCGTCTAGGGCGTTTTTCCCCCCTTCTCATTCGCCGGATTTAGCGCCCGTTCCGGCATCCAACGTTTTTGCAGTCTCTACTGTGTGTTCTAGTGTCTGTCGGACCTCTCGGCTACTCCCTATTTGCTCGATCAGCGGTCCAACCCAGACTTATGAGGGATTACCATCCGAAGACTCATTGTTTGCGCCTCCCAGCGGCACCTACTGCGGCGTCCGCCTATCTGTGTTACGAAGAACTTAGATCTTCCGGCTTCTGGCTCTCGGTTTACTGTCGACGTCGACTGATAACCTTCTCTTTGAAACTGAAGATACCTGGCGACACGGTGGTAGAGTCTGCCGGTCGTACCATCAAGCTCGATCGACGAGCCAGTCCTTATGCAGGTGCCGACTTGTACCCCCCCCCGTACCGGTGTATTCTGTGCCCACGCAGCGCCGCTCCGTATCCCATAAACAAACCTGCTCGCGTCTCGAGGAAGAGTCTAACACCGCTTCTCGCGACAACGATAACACCTCACCGATTGCCAAACCGATGAGTCTGAAAGACCGGCGAGCCCCGTGGCTCATCGTTGACTCTAACCTGGTGAGTTCCACACAATTCTATTCACTTCCATAGAGTTTCACCAAACTGCCAGCGAAAACGAAGGGAAACGCTACATACTCCTTGATGATGAAGAGGAAGAGTGAGATGTGTACCATTGTCGCGCCGAACCAGTTCCAGGATTCGTTTGGAAATGCGTAATAATGCTGTGTCGAAGTAGGGGAAACGGATATAGATTCCAAAATTAATACATTGACCCCGACTCAACGCGGCCTCCGACTCCGATCCACGCCACACCGGGCATAATACTTTGCCAGAGCTAAACCGAACGATCTGTTAGACGCTGCAACGCCTGCTTCTCGTCCTTATTCTTGATCTTACGAACGAGAACCGATAAATAATCTGACCCGGCTCCCTGAGCAGATCGAGAGGTGATTTCCTCTAACCTTCGGAGCAATACACACGCATCTTCCGTCGTGAACAGCATGTCGTCTGTGTGAGAGAAAGAATGATCTCAGCGCGATTAGAAACATGCAATTGCAAGGCGAGCTACGTACCAGTTTTGCAAATAACTCCACTGCGTCGAAGAGAACGACTGCCCACCACGCCTTAGGGGCGATGTCATCTCGGAGCATGCTCACGACATCATCAATGCCGCGTCATGCAATTCGCCGTCTCAGTCGTCGCTGATGGAATTCGGCGAGACGCACGGCGAAGATCAGCCTGTAAAAAACACGCCGCTGGAGATAGACTCTTGCTGAGCGCGGAGTGTTATGAGCGAGGGAGCCATGTTCGCAACGAGCCGCGCCAAAACTATCAGCCGGACCTAGAGAGACACATCAGCATCATACGATACCCCGATGTGAAACCAACGCACCTTGAGTAAAGTACTCTTCGAGTACACAGTCCACAATCCTTCGGCCCAGGCCTTGCCAGTCTTCCGCAGAAACAACAATAGGCTACGGAAGGTACCGTGACTCTTTCTGACTGAGGAATGTTCTCGCGGCGATCTACACGAAGACGACGGTGTCACTTGGGCGGACACCATGAAACTTAATGCTGGTCACTCACCTACACACTGCCCTGCGAGCGCCTTCCCCGTTGATGCTCGTTGTCGCAACAACATGTCACAGACATCCTGAAAAACTCCCCTCAAGGGTGTGTGCACACGTGGCAAAGCGCTCTCCCTCTGCTGTCACATCTGCGCCTTGCCCAGTTGTAGATGGCCGCTCAACAGTTCCAAAGGAACGCGTGACAACCAACACCTCGTCTGCCATCTCTGCTTGCCGATACAGGCGTGGCCGCAGCTTACACATGTAATCCTACAGTCAAACGCCACAGTCCAGGGTCGGTATGGAGATATTCGGCATATGTATAGTAGGTCACGTCATTGTCGCAGAGTGAGTCCGGAACAAAAAATATATCAAAAAAAAAAAAAAACAAAAAAGGCGACCTGACGACAAGACCGTGAGTTAAGCGCGCAGTTATCACACACAAAGCAGCTCGAACACATACTCTGCATTGATATCCACCCGGTCGATCAGTTCCAATGGTTCCATGACATCTTGATAAGTGTGCAGATAGCCGACAGGGATAAAAAAAAAAAACGAGTTGATGTGCTTGAGACAATGCATGCTGGGGCTTTCCAAGAAATAGACGAGGATTGTATAATATCTTCAAGATCAGTGGGATCTGAAGGTAACTCGTCGAGGATGTTACAAGCCACGTCGCTAGGGCAAAAGAAGTAGTGTACACCCCTCGCAAAATGTATATGACACGAACGGAAGTTCTTGTCTTCGAATGCGGGGGTCCACAAAGATGCTCCAAGCAATTGAGACCTGTCTTTCCAATCGGCACCCAACTCAAATGCAGACCCGTTTTGAGCGCTTTCTTTTTTTTTTGTTCCGTGCGTCTTCCAGTACCCCCATAGTATAGCTCAGGTCCTATCCCACCAGTTTAGGTCAACTCCGTCGTTCACGGGTTCAATTACTTCAGGGACTCAGTCTACGCTCAATTCGCACTATTTTTGACCTTGTTCTTTCCACCGTGCGTGACAGCATTGGCAAAGGTCTCGTTCGGCACTATAAACTGGTAAAAGGGCGGTGGGTGGTCCTGATAGGTAGCAGGCTTCAGGGTGTTTGGCGAGTTGTTGAATGGGGCGTAACGAAGGGTTGCACTAGACAATACTTCTCAGCCTCCCCTTCTTATCAGCCTTCCCCACGTAACCTCACCTCCGTCGAGAAAAAGGTTCGCAGGCTTTGGATAAATCGCGTAAGCGTGGTCCTGTGTTACACTGTTTGATCCATAACACATACACGAGTTACGACGTGCCACATAACCGCGGTCAAAGAGGGCCAGAAATTATCAGCTACTTCCCAGGGACGGGTGCTAGGGGCACTCAGATGATCTCCTTCTCCTTCTTCGGTAGTGGGCTACGACTGACATTTCGCATTGGAGCCATTCCCATGAGGTCGTCGCCAAACGGGTGCTTTCTGTTCCATGCCAGTTTTCAGTGAAGATAAGAGGGGACAGTTAAACAGCGGAACAACAAGCGGCAAACGTTTTGCGATAGTGGTCCGCGTCGTATTGTGAAGGGCTCTGATTGGTGGAAGTTCGCGCTATGAAGGAATGAGACATCTCATAACTTAAATACGGACGTGGCGCATACACACCGAGCAGTAAAGCCCAGCACGTCCTTACAGAAATTGTTGTAATCAATGGTCACGCTTTCTCAGCCTTTCGCAATGAAGTCATCGGGTGCTTATGGTATGTAAATGACGCTTTGGTCCAAGCGTTGTAAGTCCCTCATGAAATGCGTATCACGTACGGTGCTATGATTCCTTCGGTTTTGGCACTGATTTGTGATGATGTTGCACAGCTGTCAAAATATGATGAGGATACATCGGATATGAAACTGTGATGAAACGCGTCAACCACGACTAACAATACAACCGTGCGCAACTTCACGGTCTGCGCTCCGAAAGGGTTGGGATTGCGATCCAGAGCAAAGTTAGATTGGTTGTGATTTGGATCTGCCAGTCCTCAGTAGCTGTGGATCTGACCTTCCCAGAGTTTTGTAAGACACGTGTATCACCATGATATCACTGGACGCCCCACACATTATTCGTCGGAAATACAGCAACCCGAATCATCTCGAGGCGAGAACGAGAGTTTTCAGTGTTTAGTCGGCCAGAATTCTTGAAAGTCTTCACTGCACAAGTTCCCCCCCCACCCACCCCCCCAAACACGAAGCAGAGACACGCTCAAACAGACAGAAGGTTGCAGAGAAAAACACCGGAGCGGGAGGCTGCCATTAGGCGGAATAGAACGGTTTTAAGAAAGGAGGATGGAGGTGTAGGGGGGTCGCAAACCGTGGTAGTCACGTAACGCGGGGCACCAAAGCCGTTGTGACACGTCACGTGATTGTATTGATGTGCGTCTCCCAGCGTTACATATTCTATACCTGTGCCCTATGATCATTTCGAAACCCAGCCATTAACCTTGCGACGACCAACGAGGCCATTGCGCTAAGATGAGAGGTAATCTCAGGAGTAAGGGCAAGTTAAAATATAGATAATCCTCAACAGCTCTAACAGCAATATATGGGCTCGTTATGTTTTGGTACACATCACGGCATGCAAGTTCCATTGAGCTATACCTGTCAGTACAAGATACCGTAGAGGGCGCAGTGCACGCAACCTTCTCTCCAACTATCAACTGAGTACAAGTGCGTCTGATTAATATGACAAACTTCTGCGCTAATCCCCGATTTCCAGGAACCGCGAATCCGGGAGTGACTTCAAATGCTCTCAGTACGCTGTCTAGACCGCAGGTGTCACGGTAATCATGTGATGATATTTAACACACACATAGATAATCTTCACGATACATACGAAGAGACGTCAAGCTTCATTATACATATCTACACGAACGAGCTTGTACTGACTACTCTATAGCTACGGTAAGGGGTTGTGGGTGTCTATGCTACAAGATCTGACAATTAATATCAAGATACATCAAGGCGCGCTAGTAGTGAACATATTGTCCTGAAGACGCGAGATCCGGGCTATTGATACACTGGAATACGATCCGAAACGTTGCAAGGAGTCATGGCGGCTCTAGGCCGTCAGCAGCACTTGGAGCAAGTTGGTCGCGGAGATGCAACTTGCCTGTCCTGTTCAGGCCTGGAAAACGTGAGTCCTGGCTCTGATTACAGCTGCAATAGAGGCCGCTTACTGAGTTCTGCATCCAGACCGTCCACAGTCATGGACATCCATGCGATGCGCGGAGCTCATTTTGCATGTACTTTGCTGGCAATCCGTCTGTATTGCAGATAAGAGAGTTGTCGAAGAACGAATTGGTATGCACTTGCCCAACTTCTAGTGGCTCCAGAACTTCCACATTTCTTGCATTGGCCCTTCAACGAAGTATAGTAGCACATTGTAAGTGTGTATGTTTGTTGCTCGAGTGGGGAGTAGTCTTGCTGATGTTGTTGTGCTAGGTTCGACACTCGAACGTACACTCATATACCCAGATTGAACGCTCTAGTGGACTGTCTGCGCTCTGTATTTTCGATCACCAGGCGAAGGCAGCGCCCCCAACGGCCCAGTACTCCCAGGAGCACGGCTCACCACAGCTCTGGAAAACGGACCACAAGGAATGAATCCGTTGCCGCGCAAATGTATCTGACTCTGCGCGGGGAGGCATCTCCGATTTATTCGGTGTGTCCTCGAGAGTTGTTCGTTCGATCGCTGAGTAGCAGGCCTTAACCATACGCACGCTTGTGCTATCTACAAGGACTAACGGCGATGCGAGATGGCTCTGACAAGCGCAAAATAAATTGAAAACTCCCGCAGCGGCTTGAAGAGATGTGGTCGCGGCTATTTGATTATCTGGCGGACATGGACCACTCAATCGATGTCTTCGTGAGCCTTCATCTGTGAACGATCGGGAATCACCCTCTGTCGTCTGCCTGTTTTGGGCCCGCGCTCACGACGCTGTCGGCAAACGGCACGGTCTCCATAGGTGCCGGGCTTGAAATATCGTCGGACCTTTTGTGCCTGTCAAAACTCTCGATCCTAAGTCCTACGACACAATTTCCGGGAATACGGCTCAATACAGAGTAAAAAGACGTCTCCTGTTCGTTATGCCCATCGCTTGACCCCCCAGCACTGCTACAGCAGGTTTGGCTATCGTTGCCGTCTGAGAGTCGCTAATACAAGGAGCGAAGATCAATACTCTAGATGCCTATGCTCTTCCATGAGATGACGAGACGGGCGTTTATACCGGTATGTGAAATTATCGAATAATGGTGTACCATGGGGACCCGCACGATCCACCACCGCCATTTTCACCCGTGTGGATGTTTGGGATGTAGGGGTGTCTGCAATAGACATTCCGGACGTTCAAAAGCTCGAGTATGGAGCCTGGACTTTTCCCGTAATCAATACAAACACTGCCATTTCATCCAACTTATCATGGGGATGCCATGTATGGTATACCAGCAACAAAAGACAAAATATTACATAGCACACATGGCAAGGGATTACGGAACGCGCTATCGGTGTGAGTCACACACACGACTTGACCAGGTCTCACCCGAACCGAGGACGAGAGGGGCAGCATAACCACAGTGGAGGAGAGCATCACGCGTTGGCGCGCGATACATTGACGCCCACGGGAATCGATTACATCAGGGTTGACAGTCCAGCGGTCTCCACACAAGACCAACCGGAAAACGATTTGGGCTCTCTGTCACCATAAGTTTGAACGAGCATACCCACATCAAGATGATATCATTTCTAACATAAAGGATCTCTGTTAGTATGGCGATGGGAGCTGGAGACCGAAAACATACCTAGACGCATTACGGTTACCCAAGCGTCCTAACCAGACCTCAACTGGGATCCTCTCCGGCATCCCTAGTCGCTCCCTACTTTTTCTAACACAACCCCAATGCCAGCGCGGCCATGCCCCAAAGTGAGCGCTCTGTCGGATCTCTCTCCTTGTAAACAAACCCAACAAAACCAGCGGTGATCTCTTGTTCTCATCTGGATCGCCGCTTCGGAGGGAGGGAAGTGTTTGTAAAGATCCGTATCAGCGAGGGGACGAATGTGCAGTGGTTATAGGTAAACGTCCGCGAGGCTACGAAAGTTACGGCACCGCAAAAGGGTCTCAGTCCCACTATCTCGCGGCAGCCGACACAGAAACTCACATGATTAGGTCAAAAACCGGTACGAAGCTTGTGTGACTCTGAAGGAAAAACGCTCTTCATCCCAATCCAAGCACGACCGCCTTGGGAGTCACAGAGGTCTGCACGAAACACTTTTCTGTTCTACGAGATGTTTTTCTCCACAGCAACGGCATGAGCGGAGTCTGCGAAGTGGGGGGGGTATGAGAAGATTGAGAATGCAGAATGTTGGTGTATGAAAAAGACTGAAGGATGAGCTTTTCACCTGAGATCAGTTGTGAGGGCTTACAGCCTTGGGCTACCGTGCGATTTGTCTGAGTGAAAACTGAGATCTAGTGACCGCAGGGCTAGTGCAACAATTCCAGTGCATAAGCTCCTGAGTTTTGGATTAGCTGGCTGTCTAGTATCTTGCGGAACGCGCATCCACCGAGCTCTATGACTTTTGCAAGTCTCTAGATCAGTAACTATCTCTTTGAGTTTGTGTTAACAGCTAGCGGATGGAAGACCTCACGTTTTCCTTCTGAAGGCTTCAAATTGGCTCTGTG
The DNA here is from genome assembly GCA_035772785.1 of Phlebiopsis flavidoalba. Taxonomy (NCBI): domain Eukaryota; kingdom Fungi; phylum Basidiomycota; class Agaricomycetes; order Polyporales; family Phanerochaetaceae; genus Phlebiopsis; species Phlebiopsis flavidoalba. Next base: position 51,640 of record JAOCPU010000056.1, read on the forward strand.
AGCAGGAGGCTGAGGCCTATTCGGCACTGTCCCAAACCTTCTGGGATTTGGTTAATCCGGACGTCACTTACCTCAACATTCCGCCAGCTCCATACCTTGTCAAGGTCGAACGAAGTTTTTGCTCCCTGATCGACAGGAAGGGATTGCTCTCCTGCTAGCCGACCGCATAGTACTATACACCACTGTTACAACCATTTCGCTGCTTGACGACGGCCGTCGCCGCAGTGGAGCCTTCCGGGAGGACGATACAGTAATCGGGCATGGATGGAGCACAGGGAGTGGCCTGTTCACCCGTCGTGGGCGATAGCTAGGTTGACAATATTACGGATACCCTTGCCCATAAGGGCTGTGAGTATTAAGCGAAATCTTTGTCCCTCTCTGGCGCCGTATGGCGGTGGGACAGGGACTTCTCTGTAGGCATTCGAGTCCCTCCAGGTTGTCAGCTTGGTCGGCCTCGGTATCGTTAAGGGGTGCTGTAAAAACACTGCCAGCAGCCATCTCTGGTAGCCAGCTATAGTAGATGTCCTGCTCATGAGTAAAGTGAGTTCAGTCCGCAGGGTCCCCGTTCGCATTTGTGGCGTTAACTCAGATAGGTGTGCCTGGAGGTGTTTGGTATCGATGGTGGTGGGTCGTAAGAACGAGATGTAGGAAAAACATTCTCGGCTTGAGATCTTAGAAAAAGTCAGCAATGGTTCACAAGGCGCCCGATTTTGGCCACTTACTCACAAACCACAGGCCGTATTCTCCTCGGAGTTTCTACGCGTCTAGTTACACCCAAGCCGAACGTGCTCAGTTAGGCTCATTTTGCCCTCGAGGGCTCGAGCGCCGTCGGCAAAAAAGATTGTACGCGCGTCTAAATACATATCCGCAGACAGTGCCGACTAAGCCGCCTGCCGCCGTCGTGGCATCATGCCTTTGGACTCTACGCTCATCTCCTCTTCGTCCTCTGCAGCTCCGTGTTTTTCGCGACATATCTCAATTTACTCCTAATAGTACGACTCCCTCTAGAATAACAAGATCCTTTGCAAGGGAGCTACCCACCACCGTCGATATCGTTTCGCGAACAAGTCGCGTCGAAACGAACGTCTCCGACAAAGTCGTTCGTTCAGAGCGTAGCAGAGCTTAAAACGCCTTCTAAATATACGAAATCAGAATAATATGTGAGGATGTATTTATCCCAGAAGCCTGTATGTACTGGTATAGCTGAACACATCCAAGCTATTTTCTAGTTGGATCCTTTGCACTGTTTTCAATAGCGGCCGAAACAATCCAAATGTCGAAAACTGCGTACTGGCTCCTGTAAGCTTCCTGAAAGCTCCTTGATATGGAAAGTGAGGGAACCTACAAAGCGAGGGAGGTAGATGCAAGAAGGTCAGGCACGCAGAGCTGGGGCAAGGTGCGTCTGTGTGTGCACACCCCTATCCAAGTTCATGTCGCCTTTTAAGCTGTGCTAGACATTGCAAGCGGGCCTCGTACGTTTTGAAAGACATGACCGAGAGTTTGGTCGCAGACAATGCGAAGCCTTGCCATCTGGTCCTACATTCAAGTTTTCCAACCAATCCTTGATGCTGGCGACGGCAAGCGCGTGTGTTGGGCTATCGGTGCCGTCAACTCGTTTGTCTGTCGGTCGCGTGGCAGTTTCCCCGATTCCAAAACCCTTCATGACAAGACATTTCACGCACAATCCGCTTTCCGGAATGTCTTACACCCTCGCTTACGAGCATGTTCAGGTAATGTCACCATACAACAACGTGGGCTACTTCTAAACGCCACAATATTTGAACACAGTCATAAAAGCATCATCCTGGCTAGCCTTTAACTGCATGGCTTTGGCCAGTTTCGGTAAGTCATACACGAACCTAGTTTCCTCTGTCGCGAATTGAAGTGCTCGTTATAGGCAGTGCCGCCTCCCTATACCTGCGGCAATGAGGCAGCAAAGAGCAGACCCACTTTCGCGAGAGGCCTGAACGTTACTTGGCATTTTCCTCGCGTTTCTACCTGTCTTAGTAAGCACGCAGCTTCCTCGCTCTGTAGCTATTCCCCATTCGACACCTCCCCATCAGCCGGCCTTTTCTCTGGCATGGCCTTCACCATATCATGATACGTCAAAAGTTCATATAATCCCAGAGTCGATCCAGCGTAGATGCTCGCCAGAAGCTAGGCTCCGCGCATACAGCCCTACGACGAATGGAAAGTGAATGGCCCCGACGGAGCTTACGAGAGCCGCACACTGCTGATGACCGGCAAGGATCGTTCCCATACGGGGATGGGGGGGCGTACCTAGGGGATCCAGCCTGGGTCTAGACTGAATCTCCGTCCGACGGTCTGCCGCTGCCAGAACCCATTTTCACCCATCATTTTTTTTTCATTTTTTTTCTGAAAAGGCGGGGGTCACGGGAGGGTAGAGAGAGGGGTGGAGGGTCGGAGGGGAGGGAGACCGAGAGGAGGAGAGGGGAGGGCTCATCACAGGGGGGAAGGGAGTTGTGCAGGGGAGGGGAGAGGAGGTGTGACTAGTAATTGGACATCTACATCATCTCACTATCTACAGAAGAGGGAGGAGGGATGAGGGGAGAGAAGGCAAAAAGGGGCAGGGGGGAGAGGAAAGGGGGGAAAGAAGGAGAGAGCTGTGATATAGGGTCAACAGGGGAATGGGGAAATCTGGGGAGGGGAGGAAAGGAGAGGAGGAGGGGGAACAAGGCCATCCCCGCAGTTGACACCGACCCCGAATTGGGTGCAACACGGGGGCCTCTATCGCCGCTGCCGTACAAGGAGACCTAACCGCGACTGACGGTTCTTTCACGCTACCGGGACTTGCCTTCCCCAAACACGGAGATCGCTCTTTATGATACCACCGTCCGTTCCCGATGCCCATTAACAGTGGGGCGTTTGGGTGGACTAGTTGCACTGGACATTATTGGCGCTTTACGCGGCTGGAGGTGCGTTACGCATACCAATTAAATGGATCCGCCCTAATGATACGTACACGTGGACAGGATTTTTGATCATTGGGCACGCACTGGGCGGCGCGGCGTTCAAAGGCGTATGGGTAACTATAACTATGGTCCCTCATATGTGGGAACACCTCAGGCTCGCTAACCTGGGGGTGTCTCCCAAGGTCCGAGCCCGCCGAAGGAGTCGCGACAGGGGTAGCCATCTATCTATCTGGTCGCATACGATTCCGCTTGTCCAACCACAGCTCAGTTTTGTCATTCTTTGCGGCGGAGTGATTCTCTTAATCAGATGTTTGGAAAATTTCTATGCTGCCTCCTGACATATAAGGCTTGACGACATAAGAGCCCACACCTAGAAGCTTGATCCACATCAAGGTTGCCCAAACCCAGGAGAGCACAGCCCCCATAGCCGGTGCATGTCACCTCTAGACCGAGGGCGTGAGCGTCCTGATTCTGTGGCTTCTATGCGCATGTAGGTTCCTTGCTTACACCAAAGATCAGAACGTGCCCTACGAGTGACAGATCGTCCCTGACACCGTGTCATACGGGCGGCGTCCTCGGTTACGACTTATGTGTTTTTGTAGCGCTTTCAGCGGAGCAAACGCATCTGGTATGAATCAGGCTTAACGCATATGGAGGACTGACTCATTCCGCATACCTGGTCTATTGGCAACAGGTGGTTGTCATCCACACATAGGTTTACTGAACCAGTGACGCGCGGTGAACGAGATTCCCTCTAGGCGACGCCGCTATTCCGCTCCCTATCTAGTACCACCGGGTCATGGCGGTCATTCGTAGCAATTACCGATGTGTTTTAATGAATCGGACTAAAGATTGATCTCGAGAATTGGAGCTCTGAAATGACCCTGACAAGTACAATTCAGCTTTCTCGCGCATAGTGAATGTGACATGCAATCACTTACCACCTTTGCATTCTGCTCGAACGCTTGGCGTATATTTCTTGAGCTGCTGGCAAGGTCGAAAGGCTAGTTACAATTATATCTCGGCGGTATAGTCACACCGCGTTTGCTACTTGAAACACAGCTAGACGAAAACACTTCGCATCACATACAACGCGCCAACAGACGGAGATTATTCGCCACCGCGAAGGAGTCCGTCGGTAATGGGTCTGTCAGTCCGAGCCATTCGCCACATTTACCTTTATTCCACCCACATGGCATCATTAAACGTTTGAACGGTCAGTTCAATTTTATGGCGACCGCTTATGTAAGCAGCGGTCCACAGATGACCTTCGCTGGTCCGGAGCGCGTGGCGGTCTGACTCGACCACCACGTACACGGTGGAACGGGTTGACGGCGAGGCTGTCCTCTTGCCACCATCGAGTTCATGCACATTCTAGTGTCTCTGATTGCGCGCTCTTACGCGTCCAATGTCGACTCTTTGAACCGGACCGCTTACTACTACTTATTGGTGGGCGAATATACGCAGCTTTTGGGCTATGAGCATGGAGCAGCAAGAATTGCCAAAAGTACAAGAATCTAGTCTCGCCAAGGATTGCGGTCGTTCTGATTAACTCTGCGTACACTCTTTAGTCTCCACTTAAGCCATGAGACAATTGACATCTTTTTGCAGGTAAATGACTTTGTGCAGTAAAATCACAAACAATGATGACTACGACCCCAAAGCTCACATACGCCGCAGACTGATCAAGCAGCCAGAATTGCAGACTTCATGCGCTCAGCTTTCACACACCAGCTGCTGTCGAAACGCCTCCCGCCTTCGGAGATGCCTCATCGTGAGTCCCAGGGTTTTCCCTAGCTTGTCGCAACCTGGAACCCGTATGAAAAACCTCTCAGCTTAATGGAGCCTAACAATAATTTGTAACTTCCAGCAGTGGCTCCGCTGGATCGGTCTCGTGGGCGGCGGCATATCCTCTCCGTCACGGAGTCGTTTTCCTACATAACGCGTCAGGCCTTCATACCTACTGTTTTTAAACACCTGCCGCCGAAGGCCGTAGACTTCGTCAACTGAAATCTCAGCAATTTTAACACTTCACAACACAATCCGTGATTGTCTTCTCGTTCGCCGGGGTCCCGGAATCTGTCGCATATCCAACTATCCCGTGCGGCGTGCGCCACGACGCTCGCGCTTGGCATGTCACCGCTCTTATCGGGGTGAGCTCGCCTCCGCCGCCAACATTCAACACCATCTCTTCCATCTTACGTTTATCTGGCCCTGATTACCGGATCCAGTGTGGCAGTGGAGTCACCAATTGCAGGGTTGAGGCTCGTTGGCCGCGACAAAGCGTCCAATTTGTGGACCCTGAGTAATTACGGACACACCTTTCAGTGAGACCTCGCCACAGCATCGCTCGTAGCTCTTCATGCGATTCATCATGTTTCTCTGCTCTCGGCTACCGTCATCCTGGGCCCGATAGCGTTCAAGTCCAATCTCCTGGTTTCGAGCGACCGGCATTTCGGTGAGCCCTCGCCACAGCATCAACTCTTGACCATTCATCATATGCATTCATCCTTCGGCGTTTCTCTGCTGGGTGTCATTTTGGGAATGAGTGATACTAGCCGTCTGACTCACCAGTCCTAGGTGCTCTGTGAGGTTTCAGAGTATTGACCATGAGCAAGATCAGGCATCTGGCAAACGCTGACCCCATACATCCGTTCAATTCACACACGAATGTATTTCTATCGCCTCGCAAATGACTCGAATACTGCTACCGTGGAGCTCGGAAGCCTCTCTCTGTCTCAGTACCATCGATCTAAGCCTTTACACCGGCGAGATCGACTACTGTAACCAGAGCATTTAGGGTGCTTCTCTACCTTCTCCACGGCTGTACTCGGGCTTGTGATGTTTTTAGACTGTATTCAACCATCTTGACTTTGCAGTTGTGGATATGACCATGACGCACCCAACGCACCTCTCGATGCCACCCATTTGTCCGCGGGCACCGGCACAAGACATAACTCGTAAATGGTCCGTCAAAATCAATGCATGCGATACTAGTGTATGTGTTGCGTAGTAAGTACGGTTCTTCGGGCGTAATAATGAGCGACGATGTTTCAAGCGTCACGGCATATATTGGCTTGACTCCGGAGGCTCTGGCGCACAGCAATACTAGAACAAGCGTTAGCCTTAGTATTCCAGGTTCTCCCCACATCAGGTGGACTTTGCACACGAACGGCCTAACAAGCCGAAGAGGTGAAGTAGAACTTTTAGATACCGTCACTGGCGTCATGCAAGTTGCACATCGACCAATGGACACCCTTCCGCCGTGGCCGCGGATGGAGGACAAAGCCTCGTGAGTGGCCTTTTGGATGTTCTAGCAGATCCTCTAACTCCGTCCTTCAACTCAATCGCACCGGGCCGCTGCGATGTACGGACCCGCTACATCGTCCTCTGAGCTGTTCACCGATGGTTCGAGCTCCCGGGGTATTGACGGAGTCTACAGTACCTTAATCTAGATATTTTTTGAAAACAATCTGCGCTCACCCCACTTACATCAGGAGGAGTGACAGTGTGGACGGGCCAGGGAAGTCAATTACCATGCGTGATGAGAAACCAAAGGGTAGCGCGTGGGCTTCGTTTGTGAGAAGGAGCTCACGCTTTGATGGTGGACGATACACAAATTATACGCCACTCGAGAGTGTATAATGGGCTATAGTCTATGGAACTATAGTGGCAAAATGAAGATTATATCGTGCAGCGGACGTTCCATAGTGTGTCGGTTACAGATGCGGTTCGGGGGGCTCGGCCATAAATATGGAAAAAACATCATGGCTTGACGCCCCCCACGTGTGCCTGTGGGCCAGGCCCAAGAGTTTCACAGGCGCGGGCTGAGACGGTCCGTGACCAACTCGACTCTTAAACTCCCACCATGGCGTCGCAGGACGACATTTAGTTGATACTTGGGTTTTTGGGATTTTGGCAAGCGTGAGCGTGGCGTGGTCCACAGGGCTGATGGCGGGGACCAAATCACTGAGCTCTTGCAGTGCGAGTAAAAAGGGCCTTGAGACCGGGCGGGACAGGTCCGCTCTATCTCTCTCCCTAAACCCTTTCAAACAAGAAGCGTTCTTACTACGAACATGTGCCTCCCTACCTCAGACATGGCGATTTTTATCGGTATGGGCTCCTTGGACCTTGTGGGGGCGGAGTACCAACGTAGAGCGAGCATCACCGAGGATCTTCATGAAGGCTTTCTCAGGCCTATAATACTAAAAGGGTGTCAGAGACGCGGTTTTATGATTTTTACCGCTACGCGAATATCGTCGCGTCACACCAAAATCGAGTTCCCGCAATACTACCCGCAACCCGGATGGCATGAGCACGATGCAGAACAAATCATGGAGAGCTGCGACGCTTGTATCGACCAGGCTTGCTCTGAGCTCGAGAAAGCTGGGCTGGACCAATTACTAGAGCGCGTCAAGGTCATCGGTATGGTCCTTCCACCAATGTCATCATTGTTGTATTCACATGCTTATCTAGGCATTACCAACCAGCGTGAGACCACTGTTGCGTGGAGTCGCAAGACCGGCAAGTCACTCTGTCGTGCCATTGTCTGGGACGACAACCGGAACAAGAATCTTGTGGTTCATTTTGAAAACCAGGGCGAAGACGAAAGGAATTGAGTACGAGGGCAAACTGCACACAGGAGATGAGAGTCTCAAAGTGCTGAAGAAGCTGTCAGTGTCCTGTCCCTGAAAACCTTGCCATCAGTCGTGTGATCTTGTAATAATCTTCTATCCAGGACCGGTCTACCCATCTCAACATATTTCTCGGCGCTGAAGATATCAGGTGGATGATTGATCATAGCGAGGGACGTCCGGAGAGCCAACGAGGAGGGCGACCTTCTCTTTGGTACAGGGTGGAGTCCCTGGATTGTTTACGTATGTCACATCGCGCTCATGGTTATGACTACGACAATTGAACAATCCCGCAGCGCCTAACTGGAGAGGTACTGACGGTGGTGTCCACATCACGGATGTATCGAACGCTTCGCGCACTCATCCTTCTCAACCTACGCAAACTCGAATGTGGAACCGTCGTTACTCGACTTTTTTTCGAAGGTGGATTCAAGGCGTATACCATAGCTTCCTACCATTCGCCTCCTCGAGCGATGTCGTGGATGGGGGCCAGCGGAAGGCGAATCGATGAATAAAGAGTACGGATATTTGGATTTATTTTCTTAGGATCTGGCGAGCCAAATAAAAGTTAATGTGGGTTTCATTTGTTGTTGTCTCTAGGGGAGAATGTACATTATATTTACCCGCGTAGATCAATCTGAAAGTGGCTCCTCATCTTTCCTGTCCGGCCGGTGGAGACCACATGTACAAAAAAAACGATGCTCGTGCCCTTTTCGGCTGGATAGTTAATGATAGCCTAGGTCGTATGCACCTTAGGAGGCTTTAATGAGCAGTTATCCAGTACACCCCAGCGAGAAGTGGGCTCTGCAGAAACTGGCGGTTGCCGGAAGGTTCCCTGAATGTAGTTGACGAGTACAAGGAGCACACCTATGACGTAATGCGAGGTTGACAAATGATTTTATTTTACAAGGAACGCACAAGTACTGACACATTTACGAGGGATATCTACTGCTCCTTTTTTTTCTATGTTATTTCTTCTACGCACTCAAAAACGATCCCGAGGACAAGCGTCTATGGGGAACTCCAATAGCTACTTGTTCCAGTACCGCAAGTAAGCAGCAATTTTTCTAGCCGACACGCTCTGATAAAAATTCCTAGCCCAGGGTTCTAAGTAGAAGAAAGACGACTCAACAAAGATCGCGTTGTTCAGGAGATGCGCTTCATGTGTATCATGCACTGGTAGTGGATATAGCACTTAACCCATCCGTGATCTTTGAAAACTATCAACTATGAAAAAACAGCTGTCTACGCTAAATCCAGTTAATCACTATGCCGGATCGTGCCTCGCCGGTTGAGAGGCCGTTCTTTGTAAATTAGATGCCCTCACAACAAACGGTCAGCCACGCCAAAAGGTCCCGAAATCTACACTCCTACAGCAGTTAAAATCAGGATTTTGAACAGCGAATTTCTGGTGCCAGAGACCGTAAATAACTAAGTACGTACGGCTCTTTACGTCATGTGCATGCGTGTTTTCAACACTTACGCACAGATGGTTAAGTACCTAATTCAAAAGAAAGTCGGATGGTATCTGCCGCCAGAGATGAAACATCGTAACTTTGGAGACCCCCCCTTACTGGTCACATGGACTGTATGCCGCCAGAATATAAGCTCAATTTCAATCGTTCAGTGTCGAGGGAAATATCATATGTACCCTATCGGAGAGAGGCTACAGGCTGAGCAGAAGGACCTATGATTGGACGAGCGAGTCAAATTACAGCTACAAAACACACATATGGAAACTAGCAAAAACACCACAACCACAAAACTCAGCGAGCTTCACAATAGATAACAATTAATCACCAAAGGACGCTACGGAATATCGTTCTTGATTTTTTTCAAAAAGCCCTGTGACATTGGTCAGCGCTTTCCTCAGCAGCCATACCAAAAGAAGCAATCGTGAACTGCTGAGTCACGACGCGTACATTTGATATTACGAATTGAAGCCTAATACTGCATAGCTGTAGCTTTGAATGCAGCAGTTTTTCCATCGCGGTTATAAGATACGTACTTCAACTATATAATAAGTCGGCGGACTTTGTGAGCTGTAGGCCAAAAGCCGAAGGTGTGTATTGCAGCAAAATTTACGGTACGTACGGGAGAGCACCAGCTGAATTTATGCGCTCCCAAGCCAAGACACAGCTGATTGTGTAGACATCATATAACTGCCTGCACATATGCTGAATGCCAGAGCGAGCTCTACCTCCGAAATAACTGTAGCTCGCGGCCGGAAGCCCACAGAATATCCGTAATTGCCACACGTACAGCCTCATTGCACTGACTTCGAAGAGTCAATATAAAACGCTAAGGAGGTCACACATTTCCGATAAGTGGGGGAAAGAATACGCATGCGATTGCCTTTTTTTCCTACGGAGCAAAGAAATGTAACGGTGATTGCTTGAAGGACGATGATCATTTATTAATCCATAATACCTTTGTATAAATTAATCGACGTCTATGTCAGTGCGGAGGAAATGTGTCTTATCACATTCGAGCTTAGAATGTCCCCCATGAACCCTTCAGGTTACCTTGTTCCGTACCACCTACCCGAGGACAAGGCAGTTTTGTGAACGTTCTCCGGTACGAAGCATTGTCATCGAGTTTATTCTCTAATGCAGGCCCTCCTGTGCCGAGCCCGGATATGAACCCGAGGACGCTACCCGGCCTGCTCTGCTCTATAAAGAAAGTGCCGATAGAAGAGATTTCTTTGGATCCGGGCGACACGGCCTCCGGACACCGTTGATATAGAAGCGCGTCTACCGCGGCGTTGCGGTATCGGGGCGAACGACGATCGTAGCTACTTTCCATGATATTATAGACTAACACTAGGACGATGCTGTATTCTAGCGCAAGTGGTATGTCTATTAGTGTGTAGCATTGTGTGCGAGCTGAAGCCAGATCGCGGCGTCTTCAGATCAGATCCGGGTACAAAAAAGTAATTAAGAAGAGTGCGATAGAAATATTGTACAACTCAGTATAGATATGTATATGTCTCGCAGGCGTTGATTATATTCCTAGCTATCATTAAATTTCACATACCGCTCTACGCTCTGCATGCCACTATAAAAATCATGTTTGTTTGTGTTACTATTATAACCTCTTAAGAGCAAAGACCTAGCTCTCGACAGACTTCAACCGTTGGTCAAGACTCACACCCCGATGTGAATGTACCGCAGAGAATGTGGACCCAGCTCAAGGTTATTCCCTGTTCCGGGATAGCTTATTCCCTGAGTTTCCGTATCATCCGCGTGTGTGAGGATTGAAATGCATCAAGCAATTCAAATCTAGAAATCGACGAGGTCATTACTTTGGCGAGCACTCAACGCGAGCACTTGCAATCCATAACACTTACATATTCAAGAGATAATGAAATCGGCCGGCTGAGTGTGCTATAGTTGGAATCCCGGTAAAGGCGTAAACAAAATCATGAAGGAAAAAGGAGTCTTAACGGGCACAGCAACAATAAGAATAAGGTTTGTCCCTGACAATGCGAGGAGGTTAGACATAGAATATTGTGCCTAGTGAAAACGAGAAGTTGAGCTACCATGTACTTTTTGAGCAGATAGAATCGACAACCACAGACCGTCCTCTGAATATAGCCTTAAAAACACATCGCAGAATTGCGTGTCATACGATCTGTAACTGTATTATATTTTCATAACCGCGCGCAATATTGAAGAGTCGAAACTGACATGTCTGTATCGCCTTTCCCATCATAAGTGCTAGTATGGCCTGAAAGCGACATTAGCGGTTTCTACGTCACTTAACGTCAAAGCGTACCTGATTCGTAACCATCAGGAATACCCAATAGACAAAACAGAAGAGGATTGGCCGAAATTTCGTTACCAGACGTTCCAGAAATGTTGACGAGAAGTACAGGGGGAGCGTTCTGGCTGTGTTGTGGACAAATATTAGTGTGTGTTAGCGAACTGAAGAAGTAGTACTCACTCACATCGTGCTGATTTGACGTAAATTCCGAGACAAATGACCATCGGGATCCAAATGGCTAATGTCCAGTGAACGAACAGTGTAGGGGGTCACACGCCGAGAGCAACGGAAAGTCTACGAGGACGATCGTACACACCGCCACACACGTGCGTTTGTAACAGCAGGAGGATAACTGTCTTCGATGTCACCACCTGCGTCTTTGCTCTCTGCGCAGTGCATGTAGCGGCGAAGCACGTCACCCTCCGTGGCGGCAACTTCAACGAAGATCAAAAGCCTACACCCTGCGGTCAGAGGCTTGGCAGATGTGGACACCAAACAAAATAAAATACTTCACATCCTGTAAGATTTCGAAGATGAATCTGCATCGACCAGCACAATGGGATCGTGGCTCGAGCTAAGTTCTTTATTGCGTCATTTTTTATAAATGGTGTGTATGAGTCGCGAATCGGGACTTACGGCCATGTGGTGACAGCTAGCTCAATAAACGGCGCGTATCTTGTCAACAGGAAAAGCATCTTTGTGTGAGGTCCACTGGGCCGCCCACACAAGTTCTATTTCGTCTCGTACCGTGTGAGGCACAGGTCATAGATCTGCGACCAAAGGCGCGGCAATAGTCAATAAAGAAGAGAAGAGGATGTATTTTGCATACGGCAAAGTACGCAGCTAGGCAACTGTCGATATCTGTCAATGTAAGACTGCTTGAATAGGGAGATAAGCTCACTATACAAGCTCTGGTATCGTAAAGTTCCGTTCGTTATGTTAAGTCAATGAGAGAGACATCGAATACGCACATTTGATACCCTGTTTAACTCCATATTTTCCAGTTGCGATGCTAAGATGGGTATTTCTGACATTCTGGAAACTTGCTCTGCACCCGTGGAAGATGAGACGGTGAGGCAGCTGGGCTTCTTGAGACAATCGTGTACCGGCCATCTTATACTTAGCTTAGCTCCCCCCACGTCTGGCAGCGTGCAAAAATGCCGGTGGCAAGAGAGTTTTGTTTTACTCACTGCAGACTCACCGCAACGTCGGTAAACCTATTCGCGAAACTAGGAGATGTGTCAGCCCGCTGAGGGACGCTATTACTTGACCGGTCCGGGTGCAACGTGCAAACTTCGCGGACCGACCGGGGGTCGGCATCGGGAGTCTCGAGCGAGAACTTTAGTTATTCTGTACGAGGAGGCTGAGCAGCTCGGTTCAGCAAAAACAAATTTATGTATGATTTTCCTTTGCACTTCAAGACCCCTGACAGAAATGTAACGGAAGAGACGTTGAAGCAAGAGACAGACGAAGTCTGAGTGGATGATGTGTACAGTCTGGGTAAGGAAGACCACGTGGAGCCACGTGGGCGCCACCAAGGACGCTGCTACAAATTGGACGCTCGAGTTCAAACCTTGGCGTCAGCCTACTAAGCCGACGGTCAGCGGTACGACGTATCGCAGTGCCTGGGGCGTATTTACCACATATGAAGTTTCTTCGGTCGTTCACAACCTCAAGCTATTCAATCTCGCCTTCTGGTCGGTCTTCCGATGACCCACGCGCCCGGATCGTGTATGTCAGGTTGTTACAGGGCAAAGATTGTCACACTGTGTCAAAAATATCACTGATTGATCAAAAGGAGCTGTGCTGAGAAACGGTAGCCAGCTCTCTATGAGTCTCAAGAGAACGCTGCGCCAGCTTTCTACCCTTCAAGCTTCCTGGTGAGCTTCCGCTACTGGGCTAGCAGTGCTGTCGATATGTCGCGGGCCGACCAGATTATTTCTAGCTTCGTTGTTCTGTGCGTGCTAGCTTTCTCTTCCTCCTCTCCTGGAGACTGACCGTACTTGGGTCGCAGGGAAACGACCGCCTACATTGAACTCGCGGCGACTGGTGCGCACACCCTTCACACAATCGTGACGACGCACTGACCAGCCTTATCGGCCACCGTAGTACTCTTCTTTTATGACTACCTCCTCACATTCTCTCAGGAAGTCAAGTGCATCTGGCGAAGGAAACTCACACAGGGGCATCTGTGTTATACGTCCTCAATCGCTATGCGGTCCTCATCAACCGCCTGGTCAGGCTAGTCCAACTTATGTATGTCTTGGCACGGATTTTTGGAGAAGGATGCCGATATGGTACGTCACCATACAATTCAGTCAGGTCTACCCAGTATTGAGGCTGATCCATTTTGCAGGCGTAAGTTTGAAGTATTTCACACGAAACAACGATTTAATCCTTTTCATGTCCAGATGCAACGCTTTTTGGAGGACCAGTGAAATATGCACGATAGTTATGTACATCGCGATCGCCGGTATGTCTTTTTATGACTTCCCTTCACTCTGCACCTAACACTAATTGCTTGTATAGGGTTCTCAGCGGTCCGCATGTATGCAATCTATGCGAAAGATCGGCGGCGGATTATGGCATTGGTGCTGACGTTGGGTCTGGTCAACCCATGTGTCAACATAGTAAGCACACATAGCAATGACACGAACCATAAAAGACTCAACCTAAGGGCACAGTACTACAACACCACACTATCCTTTTGAAGCTATGCCTCCTCCGTTCAGAGGTTGTGGTCAAACAAGTAGCCTGGATACCTCTGGAAGCTCAACTCCAGATCTTGTCTTGTACGTGCTGCTTTGTTATCCTCTATCGAAACTGATACAAGTCCAACTCGAATCACACTAGCTGTGAGTCTAAATACTTTACGTCACATAATACAAACTAACGAGAACCCCTAGTCTTGTTCGGGGCCATATTTACTATCCTTTTCGAAGCCATCGTTCTCCTCTTGACGTGGAACAGAACGGCTGACATTTGGTCCATGCTGCGGAAGATGCAGAACAACACAGGACTTGTGGAGTTGTTTGTGCAGAGACGGTATGATTCATATATGATTCCCTGCGGTCTTCTCGCTTAGATACATTCAATAAATCCAGGAACAATCTACTTTCTGTTGGTCATTCCTGAAATTCACTCTACTTTCGCTGAATCTGATCTGTAGGGTACTGTTGACGCTGACGTGTCTCAGTATGTTGTCAATACGCGACCAGGTTAGTGGCCAGACTTCGCCCGCAAGCCAACACCTTACACTTTCTTCCCTAAGATGTTCAACAACATGCCGGCACTAACAGACACGTCAGCTCTCTGTTGTTTCCCCTTTTTAAACCTACTCATACGTCGTTCAGGCTCACCTCGATCTGCCTCGCACGGTTCATGCTTAACCTGCGCAGTATTGGGATGAAGAGCGGCCGCATAACACTTCTACAACCAGCGGGTCCCTCCCGTATGCAGATCTCAAGTTCGCGACCGTGGCGACCAGTCGATTCGTCGGTAACCTCGGCGCGCCGCTCAGCGTGATACCCTCTTCGGGCGGCGCGGACGACGACGACCTTGACGACAGGCGAGTTTTTGCAAGAATCCCTGGACCGCGATGAAGTATTGGACGATCCGTTGATGGAGGGCATTGTTATGGACATGGAATGACCCACTCCACTCTTTCTTATTCACTCCTTTCTATTCAGCACTGTCCAAGATACCACCTTTATCGTTGCTCAAGCTGCGATGCTCCCTTATACCCCTTTCGACCTCCTGCACCACGAGATGCCTTCAATGCGAGGTTCAATGATAGTTATGAAATCAAGCAATACGCCGACAGCATGTACTATTTATGTTTATTATTACCCTCGATACGGGGAAGCACAAGTTCATTGCTCTCGATTATCTCTAAGAGGCCTGGGTAGCCATCTGAGATGCGACGCCATCAACTGCGGTAGTAAGGGCAGCTTCTACAGGGACTCAATAGTCTCAACGTCTCCATCTTTCTCGTCAGCTTCTTTGGTTTTGTCAACGTCGCCATCCTCCCCGGGGTGTTCCTGTATCTTGTTGGACACTCGGCTCAATATTTGCTGTTGCGTAGTGTATTCCAAGCTTCACAGGAACCGGACGTAGCTTGGTGACTCGTTCTGAAGACGGAACGGAGAATCCAGATGGAGATGTCAAGATGGATAAACGGTCGGTCGGTATGGGTATCGCCGTCGTGGGAATTGAGGTCGGGGCGGGGATGCTCTGCACAAGTGCCTGGGTCTCGATGCTGTGAATCTCGACACTCCCATCAGGCAGCAACGTCGTCACGAAAGGATCGTCAAATGCTACAAGAATCGCATCGGTACTCCGGTAAATGAGTCAAATGCAATCAAACATACCGACGGAGACCGGATGCTGCGACCACTCCAATGTACCCCTTACAGGCTCCCCCTCACCGGTGACGAAAACTCCGAGCGTGCTGGCACCCGTCCAACTCAAGATAAGGAATTCTGTATCAGAGATCCCGAGAATAAAGGGCTTGACCGCAGGCATCTGCGGCCCTCCCGGGGCGGGTTCCTCGGACGGTGGGGCTTGCGAGATGGGGAGGAGAGGGAAGAGCGAAGCCGTAGCAAGATCTATCATGTTATAGTTTTCGTGGTCGGCAACACAGAGATAGCGACCGCTCCGTTTGGCCAGATGTATACGCGTTGGGAGGGGAATATCCTGTCGCGAAGCTCGTCAGTGATCTACATGGAAGGACATGTTATGAATGTAACACCTTCTCATAGATAGGCTTCTCTCGGAGATGATAAATGGACACGGACTGCCGCTTTATGACACAGAATTCGATGGAAGTACTCTGCTGGGGCGAGCGATGGGTGCTATGGCGGAGCTGCCATTCATCGACCGCTAGACTAAAAACGTTTCTTATGGGCTTGTAAATGTTTGATGGTATCATATCCAGGGCCGGAAGGGTATAGACAAGAACTTGACGGTCTGCGCTGGGTAACTTAGCCAAATCACGAAAGACAATGTAAAGATCTTACCCGAAAGAACAAGTGCACGGGAGAGGTGTGGGATTACGACCATGTGGTCAATCGGTTTGTTATTCGGAACACTCTGACGGGAAAGAAGCGTGTAAGCCTCGGCCTAGAAGATCGTTAGCATATGTTTTTCGAATGTTCGAGTTGTCCATACCGACCGCGAATTAACGTCAGGATGCAGGCCAAACCGAAATAGGTCCCCGTTAGAGCAGCCAACGTAGATTTCAGATCCTAACAGCAGACGTTTAGAGACACTGCCACAGGGTAGGTTTGGTAGCGTAAGAACCTGAGGCTTGAGCACAGGCAACCTTCACAGGCGGGTCAGACAGCACTATTGCATTCATAATTCAATAGTGAGTCAAGATGTCTCTCAAGCTCAACAACAAAAAACTTACCGAATTCCTGGCTAACTATATCTAGAAGACATTGTAGCTCGTAGGGTGGTAGTTCCGTGGCGGATACGGCTGACATTGTGAATGCCAGAGCTTCAGTACAACTGTACGCCTAAGAGATATTTCACCAATGTCAATGTATATGGTCCAGCAGAGGTGCGAGTGGATATTCAACACAAAGCTGCGAGAGTTGTCAGACGGTGAAATTTAGTTTCGTAATACGATCATGCTGAAAACTATTGCACTCCTGCGTAGCATCATAAGCTCACCTATATCCCCAAGTAGCTCGCGGCGTCGATGACGGTCACAGACGCGAGAGTGTCCTTGTGTTAGACGCTGACAGGAGCCATCAAAATGGAATATCCGGCGTGAATTTCGTTCGATTTATTTATATTTCTCGGCCACGACCTTCCCTGCCCTCGTCATTAGCCAAATTGCTTTGGGCTTAACTCAGTAGTCCCTTATGCTAGCTTGTATGCTTTTCTCAAGCATAACACCGCCCAATCCATCCAAGGCTTACGGATAACCGAATCTCACGAGCTTCCGATCCCGCAGCGCCACAACTAGGCCACCCTATTATAACTGGATCTGGTCCTTCTTTATATCTTTGTTCATATACGCCACGACCACGGCGGGAGTGTTGACCTGGAGCATAGAGTTTAGGATCACCAGGGTCGAGTGCGTTCACAGTCGTCTTGGTCACTCACTACAACCGTGTCGCTGCAGTCGCAGTCGAGGGGGCTAATTCATCGACACTGTACTAGCATTACCATCCAAACGCTTCGCCATGAGCGACGGCGCAGGACCAGCTCTATACTCTGGAGTACGCGCGGAGAGAAGATCCCGTTTGAAATCTGGTTGCAAATCATCGAGTATTCCTCGCTCGACCGCGCCGATCTGCTGAACTTGACTCTCGTGAGCAAGTTCCTCCGTTTTGTCGCGCAGCCCATGCTGTTTGCGACAATCAGAGTCACCATTACTCGCGCACGATACCTGGACACTCTCGTACCCATACCCTGTCAGGACGTCAGCTACCACCGCCGTCTACAAACAGCGGCTCGGGTTCGCGTCGCTTCCCCGAGTCGTTCAATTTGTGAAAGCATTCGATATACGTATGGGAGGCGAAAGGTTGGATCTACTTCCCCAGGATACTGTCAGCGAATCGGACGTCCTCGAGACGGTGTTCCAGGATATCACACGCTTCACCAACGTTCGCTCCCTCTTCGTCCAGAATGTGTCTCTCACAGAAAAGCATTTTGACTGCCTGGCGGGTCTCAAGTACTTCTCTGGTATCCATCTGGAGCGGTGCCAATGCACAGGAGATCTGGATCTGGGCTCGCTTCCGACTCAAATCGTTATCCTTGCATGGCAGAATGACAGGCACCCACGGCTGGTGGATACGTCTCCTTAAATCCTCCACCCTCGAGCATCTCTCTTACGATGCTACCTCCGGAAACCCACTGACGACCCAGAACTGCTCTTTCCCGCCCTGGCCACAGGACCAATGATGTCCTCGCTACGGACACTCCGTGTGCCTGCTTTCGCGGCGTTCTACCCCTGCTTTGCACTCGCGCTGTCTCGGTGCCCGCTTGTAGAGAACCTGTACGTCGACTCTCCGGAGCCGGCGGTCAGACAAGCGAGCCTGTCGCACAACCAATATCCGTACCTGGGCCCGCGTTCGCTCCCCAAACTTCGGGCGGTCAGCGCGCGCCACGTGGGTTCATCGAGGGTTGCGTTCTGCGACACAACGAGCATGTTCAGCTGAAACACATCCGGGTGTCTGAGCATCTACACCGTGTGGGCGAATTTGTCGCGCTAGTGAAGGCAACATGTCCCGACCTCGAGGAGCTAGTGTTGACTCTACCGGCATTACAAGATATCGCCTGGCTACAAACCACCTTCTCCTGAAGTCTCTCAGCAGAGGACTAATGTAACATGATAACGTATGGCCAAGCGCGCTACCCGGATAAAACAGGCAGGTTGTGTTTATCTTACACTGATGCACTGCTGACTGACATCCTTCGTCAGCTTCGGGACTTCCTGAGGACCGCCGCATGTCCTGCAACGCTTCCGCTCATTGCACATCCTTGCTCTATTCCCCTTCCCAGCCCGTGATAACAGCTCCGCTGACCCCAAAGGTCCTCCCTCGCGCAGGTCTTCATCGGGCAAACAGTCTGTAGTTCCTGCGAGCCTAAGTTCAGCGCATACGCACACTACTCCATGCGCACCAGATATCGCTGAGATTGGAAGTCACTTTACAGAAAGCTGGTCTCGTGTGAGAGATATGTATACACGTGAGTAACCTCGGTTGCTATGAAGTTCTGAGACGTGTAGGGCTTACTTCGCATGGTGTAGGACGTACAGGTGGTACGAATGGGATGTCTCTCGTGGAAGCCGATCTGAGCTCTTGTGAAGGCGTAATGGTACTGGAGGTACTTGTGTTCTTGCGTGCTGGCAGAGATAATGCGTGCTTATGCCAGAATACTTGCTCCAACCGTCTCTCGCTGCTTATGCTATCTCTGCGTCTTAAGCCATACTTTCATGCCATGTCAATACCACATGGGGCGAAGAATTCACAATTCGGCGACTCTTTCAACTTTTGCCCAAGCGAAGCCATTTTATACGGAACACCAGTGAATATGAATTGCGAAAGCGATGACCATTGTACCTGGTCAGTTCATTACCCGTATATTACGCAGATGGCGTCCCCCCTTCATTTCCATTCATTGCTCTTTCTTACCTCTTACCCCCTGCTCCTGTACACCTACCAGCATGCTGTATAAGTACTCTCGGTGGCGGCCAGTGCATCTCTGCTCACGCTCCATTGTCATGAATGCCCCGCTAGGGCCATGTCTTTGTACACAATAAGTAAGCGACACACACAAAAAGAGGATGGCCGTACCATGTGGCATGGAGCACGCTTCAAGGACATGAAGCTTCCCGTAACCTAACGCCTGTGTCTCCCTCTCTAAGCTTCAAGCTTCACGCTCAGAAGGCTATACATCTGTGAAGCTATTCTCGCTGGTGCGATGTATTTAGCCATCAATTCCATTCGTTATCCTACCGAAGCGGAGCGAGGCGCCTCTTGTAAAATATGACAAATATTGCGACGTGCACGCGCCACAGGATCTGCATGTGTCTGCCAGAAAATGCATAGTTGGTAATTACGATGTCTACCACTTCGGTTCAACATTATCACCTCTCAATAGGTCTTCGAACTGACAAAGCAAAGGCTTCTACAAACATGTAGCTTTGTATAGACTGGTGCGGTGGTTCAGACGCATGCTTTTTCAGGGACTTTATTGATTTTAACAATGTATGGTCGCCTGTCGGGCCACTCCCGCACACGTGCTCCCGGCAAAGTCGTGAGAAGATGTGTATAGCACCTTAGACGGATTTTGCATCGCGCTTGCTGCCTCCTCGCGGCGTCTCTGCCTCCCTACCTCTCCCCACCATTGCCTCTAATCCCCATCTTCAACTACTTTTACCACCCAGTATTCAGCCTTGGATTTGCCCGTGTTCGGGCATGTGGTGAATGGTCTTCATTATCCATCCGAAAGAGAAAGAAAACTCGCCGTCGGGGTGTGCACTGAGCCGTGTACCCCTTGAGGGCAATGTAAAGGTGGATACTTGAATGCTCATCTTAATCGTGCTGAATAAAATCTCAAAATTTCTGACGTTTCACTCTGACTTAGAAATCAACTAGAGTCGCCTCGCTACAGTCTAGAGGACGTGAAGACAAAAGTCGACGCTTTTCACCGGTGGACTGAACGCAAGGGCGAGTCGGGTCCTCGTTCAGAAGTTTAAGCGCCTTAGACTCTACGACCGCGACGGTACTCGCTTTGATCGGCGCCTACATTTTGCCAATTATGTGATTGGTTGACGTTTGACCTGGAGGACCGTCACAGTCGAAGGGATGTCCAAACCAATATTCCTATCTCTTTTTTTCTCCCACCACCATCTCACCCGCGTCTCCCCCATCTTTCACACTGTCTATATCTTCAAATCCTCTCATTTGTTTTTCTAGCGGTGTTCGTCTTCGAAACAGCCGATATGACACATGCTGCTCGATTCTTGCGGAGGGATGAAGACGCGTCAAACTGTGGCTCGGGGGGAGGGGACGATAGCCAGCTTTCCCTACGAGTCGCCTCGATCTTCATCATTCTCGTTGGGTCGTCGTTTGGTGCATTGTTTCCCAGTATTATCGCGAAGAACAAAATGGCTAGGGTCGAGAGTGCCCAAGCGTGCCTTCGACACTGCGAAATACTTTGGGAGCGGAGTCATCGTGAGTGCTATCCTATCTCTATCTCTTGGCATCTCACCCAAGAAACGTACAGATTGCGACAGCATTCATTCACTTGCTCGACCCAGCAATCGAAGAGTTGAGCTCGCCTTGCCTTTCCCCTGCATGGCAAAACTACGTACGCCGCACCATGCACCTCGTTCCCACGCGCACTCACCGTGTCTTGTAGCCTTATGCTCTCGCCATCGTTCTGGTCAGCATATTTTCCATATTCATCATCGAGCTGGTCGCTTTCCGTTGGGGGACCGCGAAGCTTGCCGAACTGGGCATCGCGCATGACCCGCACGGGCATGGGATCGACCACGACCCGAACGGACACGGTATTGGCACCCCACGCGGCGCATGGACCTGAGCTCGAGCAGCAGAAACGCGCGCCCGTTGCGAGTACCCGCTCGTCAGCCCCATCCGAGCAAGACGTCAGCGTTGTGGAAAAAGACGGCGACATCGAAGCCGCCCTCAACTCGGTCGCGCGATTGTCGCTGAGGAGGATATGCCCCACGCGCACTCTCACGCACATAGCCACAATACCTCGCACTCGCACTCGCACGGCGCGATAGACGAGTCGACCGCGACACAAATCGTCGGCATAGCCATTCTCGAGTTTGGTGTCGTCCTCCACAGGTGCGTTGTTCATTTCCATGCATCGCGTCTCTGGTGATTGACAGTAGTCGTTGCAGCGTTCTGATCGGTCTTACGCTGGCTGTTACCGAGAACTTTAAGATTCTCTCATTGTACTCGTTTTCCATCGTAAGTAACTCAATTCTTCAATGAACTCCTTACATTAAGCGTGTTTGCAGAAACATTCGAGGGACTAGGAGTAGGCTCTCGCTTAGCATATATGGATCTCCCTCACCGCTACAACTACATTCCGTACTAGGCGCTGCCTTGTTTGGCATCACCACTCCCATTGGTACGTTCCATGCCTGTCTTGCATGACAGGTGGGGGCAGTCACTGACGGGTACCTTGTAACAGGCATCGCGATTGGACTTGGCGTGCGCTCAACATACAACCCCGAAAGCACGACCGCAAGTATCGTGAGCGGAGTGCTCGACGCGTTCAGCGCGGGCATCCTCATCTACACCTGTGGGTTCTCGTCGAGGTGCGTTTGCTCGCTCGCTTATGTGCTATATTTGATCCTGACCGACCACGCCTACAGCTGCTCGCTCACGAATTCTTGTTCAACAAAGAAATGATTACCGCGTCGAACGGCAAGCTCGCGTACGCCCTTGGGTGTATGATGCTTGGTTGCGCGTTGATGGCCGTTCTCGGTCGTTGGGCTGATATTGAAAAAAAAAACACCGTATTCCCCGCGATATATTTTTACTCTCGCATCGAACATTGCTTTCGCACTGCTGTATCTCGCATCTTGCTCTTGTGATTTCATGTTGTATAACAGTCTATGTATGGTCCCGTACAGTATTCTTGGTCTCGACATGACAGTATTATTGTCGAGTAGTGGCGAATTACAAAATTCAATCGCCCGAGTCAGTGTACTATCATCACAATAATTGTTGGTAGAAACTCATCCGGATTTTGAACTTGCTTTTCACCGCAAAGCCTTTGCAAAAAATGCAGGCTGGCGGCGACCCGGGCCGGCGGGTTAGCGGGGGTCATAGCGCCTGAGATAGAAGGCAGGACCCCGACGACTCATTCATGTTTGGCCGACGATGTCTCCACTCGAAAAGCCATCCCAAAATCGTCGTTAAAAATCTGACCTAGCGTAGAAATGCGTATGTTGTCTCATTTTGTCGAGAGGAACGATACTGAATATGCTTGTATCATTTTACTGCCCCTGACTATCCTGTCTATTAGCCTGAATGCACAGAGCGGCCACTGCCAATAACCGTCTTTCGGCCTACCGACTAGGTTCAATCAACATTAACATTGACGAACTATTGCTCCCATCTCATAACGTTACGATCCTTCTCAGTGAATGTAGACTGTGCGTATTAAAACCCCACTCTCACACTGATTATCGTATCTCAACCTGACGAACATGTCTGCACTTGACGCGACTGTCTATGCTTTACTAGTGGGAATTGTGGCACTTCTTGTCCAACGATTCAGAGCACGCAGCTCTTTCCTTTCTCCACCCGGCCCTCCAGGGAAGCCTTTCATCGGCAATGTGTTCGATTTTGACCCATCGTCGACGCGTGGACGACTTTCACAGAGTGGAAGCAGAGCTATGGTGTGTGTCGCTCCTAAAACTTCAACTTTTTGTGGCTCAATGATGTTATCGGCTAGGCGATCTCGTTGGCTTGAACTGGTCTTGGGTAACAAGATTTTGGTACTCAACTCGCAGAAGGCGATTCATGATTTATTGGATTAAACGCAGGAACGCATATACTCCGACAGCCCACGGTTCGTAGTAGCAGGGACGAGCTCATGGGTCTTAATCAGTGTGAGGAGACCTGTTTCCCGTGTTCCCGTGCTGTACACCACTCCTTGAGCTCACCACACTTCCATTTGCTAGAGCGTGACTATTGAAACCATACGGATCCGAATGGCGCGCGTGTCGAAAACTCGAGAATATAGCGTTTAAACTCCGGTTGCGGTACGGCAATATCGTCCAATGCAAGAAAGGTTCGCGGCGATGTTGGTGCAGGATATCAGGTTTGGGAGATCCGGACATACTTCATACAATCTTGTACGCCTGTGAGTATATCCCAAAGTTTACATCCTGCATTGTACTTATTGACCTCGTCAACTAGCTGCGCAGCTAGAGTGGTCCTTTCAATCACCTATGGGTTATCCGCACGAGTCGTGGATAAGGAGGTAGGCCTCTGTCTCTAATACCATCAAAAATGCGGCCTTGAGAACATTTTTAGTATATCGAACATGCAGAAGAAAACTCTGAAGCTCATCGGAGAAGCGATGATACCTGGTGGCATTCCTCTGCGATCTTTTTTCCATCATGTCCATCACAAGTATCCACATCTGTGTCAACTAACAGAGGGTGTGTCAGTGAAATATCTTCCGAAGTGCTTCCCTTCCATCGAAAGGCTCAAAATGGCTCACAAATGATTGAGACGCTTGTGAACACGCCGTATGAGCGTAGTATGTAAAGGGCGAGATTGTTCGCAAGCCTCACGCTTGAGCACTGGGGGGGGGGGGGGGGTCGATAGGCCGGGCTGACATAGATATGACAGGCGAACGGACGGGCGGGTTGCCTCTCTTGCCAGAGAGCTTCTGACTGGCATTGAAAAGAACTCACTCACGCCAGAGATGGATTCGCATATCAAAGTGGACTACAGGTATGCTTCGATACCGCTCATGTTTCAGATTTCTTCGTGTTAATTGTCTCGTAGGTTCTATGTTTGGTGGGTACGTCACATCATTAATAGAAATGAGTTTTGCCGTGCTGAACCTACACATAGCTGGAAGGCCGAGTCGGTATTTCTCTCTACGAGATCTTTCCCAACGCCAAACATGACAGTCCACTTTTTTTCTTCTCAGACTTTCGGAACGACTCTCGTATTCATTCTTGTGCCATGGCTCTTCATCCCGAAGTTCACGCTCGTGCTCAGTCGCGGAGCTTGAACGCCGTCATTGGCCCGGAGACCGACTGCCTCGTATATTGAGGATAGAGACTGCCCTGCCATATATATCGCGCGGCTCTTGTCCAGGAGGTCATGCGGTGGCACCCAATGCTCCCGTTAGGTGAGTCTCACTAGTCCTGTAGGTGCAATAAGCGCTGATCGCAGATGTTACAGGTATCGCTAGACGTACAGCGCAAGACTGACCTTTATTGAAGGTGGTTTATCCCCAAGGGTGCGACCATTGTGATACCGAATAGCGTTTTGGTACGTACGAATACACACCACACCGTCATCGGTCTAGATGATCTACAGGCAGATTGCCTTTGAGGAGAATGCTAAATATCCTCCGACCGAGTTCATCCCCCGAGCGGTTTCTTAGACAAGAAATTGTGTGACTACAGATGTGCGACTCCGAGTACTTGGGTGGCCCCTTTGGTTATAGGGCGGAGGTAAGACTCCTTACTAAAGGCTAGAACTGCTGCTATATACTACGCCATATAACGAGCAGAATTTGCCCAGGGAAACTTTTAGGAGAATCAAACATCTTTCATTCTATAACGACTCTCCTCACGACGTTTACTATTTACTTCCGCCAAAAGAGGGCAAGCTGATTCCTGAGTACGAAAAACACCTTGTTAGTGTGAGCCCTACGCTAACTTATATGCGCCGCAGTATTGATCTCATTGACCCCGCCTAGTTGTGCGCTATTCCAGTGTCCCCAAACGTTTCAGCTGCAGGTTCGTTTATTCGAGATGAAAAAAGAAAAGTTCTGGTCACGCATGGTCGCGGCTGCTGTGACATTTTGCGAGATCCAAGTAAGAGTCTAAGACTCACGACGCTTGTGCCCCCATGAGCCTTGAGCCGGTCCCCAATGATTGTCGCCTGCTTGATTTTTTTGCTGGAGTTTTGACATCGCTATTGATTCGTATTGGTTCATAACCACTTTCGCCGAATGTTCAAAGTCGTTCGCAATCGACGTCGCGGTGATATTTTAAACCTTTTACTTTTTGCGTGGTTTATAAATATCAATATTTCTGCGGCCGTTAAGACCAATTAGGAATATACTGCGGAGCTCCGGGCCCGAGACAAACCCTCCTTAACTCTCTCTTACACTCCATGTCACTCAAAGCTTGAACTTTCCACTTAGGTCCCCCGAGAGACGCTCCATTGACCTACTCGAGAACGCATTTGCCCTCAAGACAGAACTCACGACTGGAACGCGATGAATTGTGTGGTCACGGTACTAAGTATTGGGTGGTAGGTTTTGCCATTCCAAGAGGATGAGTACTCGAGTGGCCACTCGAACTCATAAAGTAACGATGCTGAGGAACGAGTGAGGCCATCATGAAAATATTATATGTGTGACTCACTTATCCTAGTTTTATTTCCTTGTCGACAGAAATGCGGCGCATTACCTAGTTTTAATTGTGGTAGACTACCGACAGAATTTGACCGGGAGTCCCCGTTTTGAACTCCTTTATTCCCACCCCTTGGGATATATAAGACCTCTCGGGAGGGTCATTGAATCCCTGATACTCGAGTACGTCAGCCCCACATTACAGATTGCTCAGCCTCCCCGTCGTTCGCCGCGACAGCTCTCGCTTATCGACATCAAGTTACAACAATGCCCTGCCCTGACGCCTCTTTGAAGCCCTCTACATACGCCTTTGAGGTTCGTCATGGCAGCCTTGAGCTACGCGCGGTCAATCTAGTCTTATCTTGGCCTAGTCCGCCGGTGCAGTACCAGACGAGACGACAAGGTGAGTGTTGACCCCTCTTCACCAGCATAAATTTGACCCGATGGTCATTTCAATTCTAGGCTCGACGAGCTGCATATAGGTATCACCAAATATTTCAAACACCAGCTGTGCCTTGCCGACCCCTCAAAGACATATCTCCCACGACCATACTTGAGATTGGGTACGTCACTCGAAGTTTCTCTAAGAGCAACATCTGCTTATACGATATAGCTCCGGGAGTGGCGCATGGTATGTCTATGTTATTCTCCTAACGTACTTGAAAATACTCAGCAAATATTCCAGGGCGGTACAAGCTGCGGAGTCTTTCCCTCAATCTCGGGTTCTAGCCATAGACCGAAATCCGTTGCCTAACAGGTATATACTGCCGTCCCATTCAATGAGTCACGTCGATGATTATGCTACAGGTCTTTGCCGCCAAACCTCGGTTTTCAAAACGTCGACATCACAATGTCGTATCCGTTCCAAGAAGAGCAATTTGACATAATACACGCGCGATTCGTCATGATGCACGTATGAGCTTTTGCAGCGTTATTTGACAGGTCTGTTTGGACTGAGAACCCCAGTCCTTTGCATAACAGGTTGCTGCTGGTGAGGCTGCTATCAAAAGATGTATACCGCTCCTTAAACCCGGGGGTCTTCTGATTATTGAGGAGCCTGACGACGACAAGACTCTCGATAGAGGGAACGCGCTTGGCCCAGGCATGTCTGCCTTCATGAAAGCATGGTTGGGCATTTTACGTTCCCGCGGCGCAGAACCATGTATTGGACGCCGTTTAGGAGAGATCGTAAATTCTACGGGGGAGTTCACCGAGATCAACGTGCATAAAGTGGTGATACCGTATGGCGGAAGGACAGGGGGTAGGTACTCAAATGAATGTGACCGCAATATTTACTGACATTTGATAGATTCTACGCGCGACGCTCTAGGCGAGGGTGTGGATGAAGAACGCTCTTCGTGTAGCAAGAGACCTATCACAAAGATTCTCCGATCAAGGCATTACTGTCGAGGTTGCTAACCGCCACCTCGAAGAACTCCAAGACCCCGAACGCCACATTACCACAGACATGTACTTCACGTGGGCCCGCAAATCTCCGTCTCCACTGTTGTCGAAAGTATCACAAGACGAATAAACCAAACATGCATTATCCCTTGGCTTCTAATGACGAAAGCTAATGCAACATTCCTTCATTTTGCGCGGCGACTAGTTACGTGAAGTACTTGCTAATGTAGGGATCTCAGGGGAGTGCGTCTCCTGTTATGTCTGAGCTTTTTAAACTGGACTTTGATGGTACATAATCATCATGCATGGAAGTAAGTATAGCATGCAGCGGCTTTTGACCCCAAAAAGCACCGTATGTGAGTTCAAGGCTTGCATTACCTCTATCATGTGAACCCATGACACTGTTTTTAGCTGCCAGCAACACCTTCCGGACGTCTTCCACAGCCTTTCAACGTAACAATGGTTCTCACGGTTGTCCCTGGCCTGATAGCATCTCTCACGAGGCTCGCTGGAGGTGCGCTAAAAGACGACCCCTTCAATCGACGCAGTGGTGGGCGGCCAGCATCGGCTACATCTCAGGCCCCTTTCTCTCTTCCGCAATTTGGCACCGATTGACAGGCGACAATGAATCAACTCGAAGCTGTTGTGTTGACGTTGAGCATCATGTTGGTCGGTGTTTTGTTCATATCGATATAATTCGCGGAAGTTACCGCCAACCCGCGCGTACGTAACCCATATTATCCTATTCACCAAAATGGTCTAATTCGACGTTTATTACAGTGATACATACCTCCGCTCGAGATATGCCCAAATGGAAAGCATATGCAGCGTATACAGCCTCTCTTGGTTTGTGGCGTTGTAGGTTGACTTGCTATCCGTGTTGATTTATATGTAAACAGGTCCTGTTGTTACCGTTCGTTGGCTCAGTCAACGGGCCATCATTGTCAACACAGCTGATGCCGGGGCCGTTGAACTTGCTCGAAAAAGCGATCTCACTTCTCATGCAAGCCACGCTGGCCAAAGGCAGAATTACTTGGCAGGCAAAATAAACGTTGGCTTTACTTACCTTGGCAATCGACATCGGCAGAATGCGCAAAGTTCTCCACAGCCAGTTGAATCCTAGTGCTGTTCGACACACTTGGGCGGGGACTTTTGCAAGCCGCATCCCGTCAAATGCTCGACGAATGGCTACACTCCCCGTCTCGGTTCTACGAAGGAGTCCACAGGTGAACCTCACATAGTTGTTCCGGGAGATGCTTTGACTCAGTCTCGTTAGAAACGTAGAAGAGCTGATTGTTCAATTTGCGTATGGTAGAAAGCCGGATGATGAGTTCCGGCATCTTGCGAAGACTGTCATGCAAGAGACGAGTATGTCGTTACAACCCGGAAGATATGGTTTGTAAAAATTCGTTTCCAGCCGGTATGTGGCAGGGGCTCGGTGTATTATTGTCAAGTGCTTACTGCTAGATATCTTAGCGATGTACTTACCTACATGGTTTGCCCGGCACTGGGTTTCTGAAATGGGCCTCATCCGCTCGCGACACGTTCTTCAGACTTACTAGGGAGCCTTTTTGTCGAAGTCCAAAATGATCTGGTACGTATCTTAGCCCCGCCTACCCCAGAGTGGGTAAAAAAGAATCGCCTTAGGCCAGTTGGGAAGCAAGGCCCCTCGTTTTGTGGCGCACACGCACTACAATCAGGAAACCAAGCACCAGAGGACGTGGATTTGATAAGATGGGTTGCCGGTAGTCTCCTCTACAGCGGTGGGTTCATCGGCACAGGAAAGATATACTCACTTATATACCATATCACAGCCGGGATAGAAAAACAGTAAGAGGATCAGCTATTATATAGGCTTATGAAACGTCTCTCATCCTGACACAGCTAACGAGTCTCATTCTACAAACAGTGCTCCTTCTGATCCTACATCCCGAAGTTCAGACACGTGCATACGCAGAGATACAGTCTAATGTCGGCACGGGCCGTTTACCAGAACTAGGAGACAAGGAACATTTGCCATTCATCGATTGTGTCATTCAGGAGGTCCATAGATTCAATCCTGTGGTCCCCGTGGTTCCTCACAGCAACACAACCGAGGATTGGTATCCTTAGGTCACTTCATTCCCAAGAAAATCGTGGGTTATAGGCAACATTTGGTACGTAAAAAACCCTCCAGCCGTGAAACATGAAGGCTATCATGCAGTTATTATAGGGCCATGCTTCATGACGAGACCAAATATACTTCCCCTGAAATCTTTTCTCCGGAACGCTTTCTCCCTCGAGAAGGAAGCTCCGTCCCATTGGACCCAAGATCTGTGGCGTACGGGTTCGGCAGAAGGTAAGCTCCACACATATATCGTTCAGCGCAACAGCAGCATAATAATTACAATAGACGCTGCCCGGGACTGCACATGGCCGACAGCTTGTGTCTTTCTTGTCGTGGCTAGGGCCATAGCGCTATTCGAGTTCACGGTGTCCCCGCAGAGACAGACGGGGTCCCGGTCATACCCGAAGCTCGAATGGATACCTGGGATAGCTTCGTCAGTTTACATGGTCAATATGAAAAACCTCAAAGACTGACGCATGGTGCTAGGATGCCAAAGCCTTTCTCATGTCGTATTGTTCCTCGCCCTGAAGCAGCAGAGTTACTCGACCCGTGACAAGCAGACATATCCGCCCGCTTTTTGGGCTATTTTTTTTAAAAACTTACTCGTCTTCTATGTCCACGATCGGCTTCAAAAATGATCATGATCGGACGAGTTTGTGGTTTATGCTCTCTCATCATGGCATCGTAGGGTCGTGCTTACATTTCGGTTCTGTTCCCATTCAACATGTCCCGGACACGAGACGATGATGCTCGGCGCATTGATGGCAGATAGACTCGTGAACGCCCTCAATCTGGAGTACATGGACCCCGGCCCGCCCTCACTCTCTGAGGCCAGAAGGGCAAGACCTCAGTCTCCTCGTGGACCTTTTCCCGATGGATCGCACCGTATTGCTTTGGTACCTTTGATATCATTTTCCACCGTAAATACTCAATAGAGTTTCCTCTTACCGATGCGGCTTGTCGAGTCGCGGCTCAAATATACACGAGAGTTGCCACAATTATGAACTTCATATTTAAGTGAGTCCACCCTCCGCCACAGATCCGACGAGAAAAATCATTTCCCGCTGGGTGGAAGGCTCAAAAGCCAGGAGAATACCCAGCTCGACAACATCCTGCGTTTGTACTTCTGCCCGAGGGTACTGGTGAGGAATATGTGCTGCGAACGCATGCGCCGCGCCCGGATAACTGTTTCGGATTTCAGCAAAACAACAACGACGAAATGGTTTTGTATGCGACGCACATATGTCGACTTTGGTAGAAATGCCCGCCTCATTCCAGCCTTTTTGCGTAAACAAGGCCCTCGTCCCGCAGCGGATCCAGCCCGCAGATTTGCATGTATGCCGGCGGCAGGTCGTGCAAGGTCTCACAGAGGAACGGGGACACCTCGGGGTCGTCCTTGGGGCCAGCGTATTTGTCTACGGCGTGTAGAGTTTAAGTGAAGCCTGATGAAAAGGCGCAGTTTTCAGGACGCACCGTAATAATCACGCAGATTGGTGGCTCCGAGCATGGGGGCGTGCGCATGCGCATTCTGGACGTACGAAGTCATGTCTTTTTGATATCTGGAGCGAGCCGAAAAGTCATAAACAAAGGTGCTGAAGGAGGTATGAAACAGCTCTTACTTCTCCGGTACCGCAATCGGGGTGCAGTAAGACGGGAATCTGTAGAAGCTGGCCTGTCGGGCGCGCTGCGGCAAAGAAGGGATCTCTGGCGGCCCTTTGTGCGATGACAGCTGTGAAGTTACCACCCAGACGACTGTCCGCCAATGATAAGTCCTTTACTGATGTCGCCTTTAATCACCGCCCTGGTTGGAGATTGTCTATGCCATTCCGAGAATCAGCATAGCCGCAGTTTCGGCC
Organism: Phlebiopsis flavidoalba; assembly: GCA_035772785.1. NCBI lineage: Eukaryota > Fungi > Basidiomycota > Agaricomycetes > Polyporales > Phanerochaetaceae > Phlebiopsis > Phlebiopsis flavidoalba. Next base: position 82,946 of record JAOCPU010000056.1, read on the forward strand.
TTGCAATAGCCTCAACCCATTTCAAGGCGTTGTAAGAATCATTTAGCCCTTGGGGAATGGGGTCTTCCGGAGCAACTCTGTCATCATTGGATCAGAAATAATAAACAACGGCAAAATATATAAGTTCACAAACCTGTAGTCAACAGCAACGATGGTGATACCGCGAATCGACACAGAGCGGTCTCCTCAAGAAAAAGTCGTCCAGCTCTAAACCGGGGAAGACGAAGCCTATTTTTGTCTCAGCACCCGTCTAGTGAATATTTTGCCTATATACCTACCTGCCCCCGTGGATCCAGAATAGCACAGGATAAGTGGCGTCCTCTTTACCGGCAGGTGTGTACCGTCGAACTTTGACATCGACCCCACCCGAAGGCACCATATAATCCTCAGTAACGTAGGCGGAATCTTTATAAGACATCAATAATTATCAACGATTTATCGAACGAGGATGTAAAGACTGACCGGGGGGCAGGGAACGGCCGCTCGATGTTCTGGACGATGGGAATAAAACTGAACCAGCCTTTACGCGCCGCGTCCATTCCGCCTTCGGTATATGTAGGTGGCGGAGGGCGGGAGTGTGGCGTACAGCGCGGCCATCTCGGCGTCGGGCTCTGCGAGGTGGTTATGTTGCCATGGGGCGCAGAGTGTGGCGTAAGAAAAAAAAAGGTGGTGAGAGGTTCACCCTGTGTGGGCTGGGAATATATACGGTACTGGATGCGGAAACGAAGTCAGTTGCTGTGAAACAAATCAACAGATCAGCATGGGCGCATAGAATGTTCTTGTTGACGGTTTGTGTGATACGCCGAGCATGATTTGTCCGATCCACTTGAGGAGGGATTAGGGCTACCGTTTGGATTGATGTTACGAGGTGCGACATACATTCCAACGTCCGAATGCGTGCACAAGCCCGTGCGAAAGCAATCGCATGCCGTAAGTCCAAGGGATCAATATGCTCAGTTTCGAACGATGATGGAGTTGGTTAGACATGAGGCCACAAATGTAGCGAGCGTATGTACGTCTCAGTCGATAGTTCTGATCTAAAGAGGTGTTTCGTCGTTACCAAATACCTCCTCTCGAGCGACCGCTATTCTTCTAGATTAAACACCGCGAATAGGTTGTAGGGCGCTAGGGAGGAGCCATCAAGACTTGTATATTCCCTAGATAGCACGAGCTTACCATGAACAGTCAGTCTTCGAGTTATTCCTCAGCCTCAGGAAACTCCTCAAAGTCGATTAACCCCAGCAGTATCCCGTCGCGTCAAACGTGAGATCGCGGATTTCTGCCTGTTCTTCCTCCGTCACGACGCTTGGTGGTACTGATCCATCCGCAATGCGATCTTCGGAAGTCCCAGACGAAGGTCGTTCCTTGAGAATGGCGATGAAGCGTGCATTGAATAGACAGAAGGGGCAGCTTGCCGGCAGCCATGAGTATTCAGGTAGTGAGCCAGAACCATCCGGCCGGTGATAGCAGAGCTAGTACACCACGATCGCAGTCGGGGAGGCACAGAGACCGCAGTTTGGGGAAAGGGACGGGAATCTTTTGCCTCTTGCCGGGTCGGTGGTTCGAGGAGGTCGTGTCAAAGACACGACGGATATCGCCGTAAATCTCGAGCTCCTCCACAGATGAGATGGATCTCAGCTGTTGGTACGCTGGATAAGTTCATGTCGTATCCTCATTAAGGCCGTCGATACGGAGAAAGAATAGCGTGTTTCAAACGAGGGATGAGTCCAGGGAAACGCCGTCCGCCGACCCCCACTCGTGCGGCACACTGAACTCCACCCCGTATTGGCGTACTTGGCCAGCTTTTCGAATATGTAGTCACTGTCGGGCGGGGTATGTGTCCAGGCGCGAATAAAGGGATACATTGGGGACCGCCTGAAAGGCTGCATTCTCTCCCTCTGATGACGGAACGCCAAGTTACATGGACGCAATGTGCCGCGGAGAATCCTGGTTTGCCGCTGCTCGACTTTTTTGTCTGACGATGGTTCGCCGCGGCGTTTTGCCACGCCGGGTTAGTTGCGAAGTCGGCTTCGCACTGGATATCTGCGTACACTGCATATCTGGACTGAAGCGGGAAGAAGCAGGTGAGTGGAAACCTAGGAAGTGCTCCACAGGACAGAACGTTTTCCCGGGCGAAGTTTGATGACGTTTAGATCGGGCAGCGCGAACTACCGGAGTGTGCGTATCACGTGGAGCTGGTATCGTCACAGATTGAACTCGCGGACGTTCAGATTCGTCCAACAAGGTAAGCCGCGAAGGGTCTTCAGCGTGTCCGCCAGAGTGGGCTGGGGGAGAGATTCTTCCAGGACAGAATGAGGAGACGAGCGCAGGCGAGAGAACGAGGGCAGGGACTGCCAGAGGCGTCGTTTTGTGAGAGAGATCTGTGCATTCTGCAAGTTGGGGGGCGCGTAATACGGAGAGTGGTGAGTATGGGTTGTGGTGCGATCATAGGAGGCCCGCGGATATCGGACGGCTACGGGGTCCTTCGATGTATGTGTGTAGCTGGCAGCGGCATCCACGACCGGTGCACGATCGGGGAAGGGCCCTTCCTACCCATCCGGTCCCGAGAGTGATACCGCAATGTACGGACGCCGATGGATGATTCCTCTTAGGGCGAGTATAGTGAAAACAACAAGTCATGCGACGGGATGAAGGCATACAGTTCTCTCGCTGCGATGCCCACCATGGCGGAGACCATGAAGCTCTGTTGGCGGATGCTGCGACCTCCTGAAGGCGCAGCAAGCGTGCAACAATACCAGCGGGGCCACCCTTGAGGCGCGGTTTGCACAGGAAAAGAGCTGCCTTCTGATGCGTTCCGTTCAATAATATCGCAGCGCCATAAACGCTGAAAACTCGAGCCGCAGCGTTTCGCGCCCCAATGTGTAGCGAGGGGGACGTGCGACGAATGAGACCTGCACGAGGTCTAACCCCGACGAATAGGGAGGAGCCGCGTTGGCAGCAAACCGGTGGGGGTCCGCCGGGGCTAGGTTGTAGATGAAGGGCGTTGAGATGGCTAAAGGATATCTGCATATGGAGCTCCGGGAATTCTGAAGGCAGGTCCTTCCGCGGACTGGAGGTTTTTTTCCCGCCGTTGGACCCCCTTCTCCTTTTGTCCGTCACGTGTCAATCGGACGCCTTATGCCGGGCGGTAGTTTCGATGGAGTTGCGCACTGGAAGGCTGCGCTGAATAAAGCTAGCGCCCGTCGAAGCCGCTGGCGTTCCGTGCATGGTTGTTGAAACGCACGTCAACGGGATACGATTCGAAAGGATGAAAACCCCTGCGGAGACAAAGACATCAGCCTGAACGGACAATGGAAGTAAAGAGCAAGACGCTGAATAAAAGGCGAGACTCCCGACTGAACACTTGCTTGTGGGCCAATTCTCTTTCAGTCCAGATTCTGAGGAAACTAGAATGGGGCACTCGTTGTCATTACCACACGCACCGTATAACGATTCTATGAGAAAAGAAGAATTAATAATAGTCTGCAGTACTGATCCAATGTCCAATACAGTAACGCGTTACCGCGTGCTTCCCCCTATGAATCTAAACACAGCCCTCAAACTCCAGAGCGGTAACATCAAACGAGAATGAACCATATGAACGACTTGTCGCCCGCAGGAGACGATCGAGCGAGCGCAGGATCCTGATTGGTCTTGGATTGTGACACGCTTTGCGCGTGGATAGCCTGCGGTTGGTGTCCTCGAAGAGCGAGACTAAAGGTATGCCTTCTTCGGGGCGCTCCACTGCGAGCGAGCCATGACGGCGGATTAATTTGGAAGTCGGAGGTCCAGGTCTATGCGAAGTATTCATTCGTATTGCGATGAAAAAGAAGGGTGGTGCCAACAGGTCACGCATTGAAGGTCCTGAGTTCGAGTCATCACGAACATAAGTACGGGAGTTTGGAATGGTAGCTTGCGGATGAGCAGCTCGAGCGAACTTCTGGTAGGCGAACGGATCTCGTCGGAGACAGACTCGACGGTCCACGCGTGGACCTGAAGCGGTGAAGGCTTCTTTGGACACCACCGTTAGGCCGGTGGGCCTTAAAGAGGTACTGTAGAGTGCGTGGTGGTCTCAGAGACTTTGCCGAGAACGCTTGAAGAATTACGGTGGCAGCTCTTTGCCGCAGCAACGCGGACTCTGGACAGCGGGGGCGAGGCTGCTTACGGGCGTCGGCGGCCTATGCCCACCGGTGGACCTTTGCCGAGCAGGTCTGCTTGGATAAGGGCCATTATCTGATGAGTTGGTATGATTATGCAGTGGCACGAACAAACCCAGGGGTGGAAAGCCCTTGGATGTGGTTGGTGTGACGGTGGTGGAGGACATAGGCTAAGACGATCGAGGAGCAAGTGCAGCCTTTAAATACCCAAAAGGCGCCCGAACGGAACAGCGACTCGCAGCGTTTAGGCGCCACCGGAGCTCAAGCCCGACCGTTGATCGACAATATATACCAAAGCACATCAACCGTGAGAGAACGCCTCGGGGTCCGACCTCACCACTTTCGTGGCCTTGGGGGCAGCTGGCACATATAAGGGCGAGTCCATTTTACTCTCGACTTTAACACATTCACACTTCGGCCTCCGCCCCCCACAAATCTTTAAGCTTCGTCGCGAATATCATCCCTCACACTTACTTCAATCAACATGTCTGGCCGTGGAAAGGGTGGCAAGGTTCCGTCGGAAAAAAAAAACTCTCTGGTTTGTAAATCGACTGATTGCTCCCTGTTCGCTTTTGAATATGTGTAGGCGGTCTCGGAAAGGGCGGTGCCCAAGCGTCACCGTAAGATTCTTCGTGAACAACATCAGGGTGTGTGGTCCACCCTTCAACTGCTTCACTTTGACTTCACAGCTGACTGGTTTTGGCTCAGGCATCACCAAGCCCCGCTATTCGTCGTCTTTGCCCGCCGTGGCGGTTGTCAAGCGTATCTCCGGTCTCATCCCTACGAGGAGACCCGTGGTGTCCTCAAGATCTTCCTCGAGAACGTGAGTTGCTTTCTGTCTGTAAAATCTTTATGTCCTTCCCCTTATCACATTCTCCAGGTCATTCGCGACTACCGTAACGTACACACCGAACACGCTACCAGAAAGGTAAAGACTGTTACCGCTCTCTTCGATGTCGTCTATGCCACTCAAGCGGTCAGGTCAGGACGCACTCTCTACACGGTTTCGGTGCTTAGACGGCTTTTCCCTGGATATTTCTCACTTGTTATCATTATTGTGTTCCTGCTGTACTAGTATAATGTATACTATTCGACTCTGTTCCCTCCTGACCTCTTTGCGTGCCATAGTGGGACGATACAAAAAACAACTCAGGGCAATGTCTCACCAGAAGTAATAATCGTCTTCAGCGAGCTCACCGTGACGCTAGCATATGTGATAGTGGACTATAGACCCCGAGAGCAGTGTACATGACGTCGTCTTTCTATTTTGTTTACTCATCGATGTGCTCACTAGTAATCCACAAATCCAGCGATGCTGTTGAGGAAAACCCATATGTGGATGTCTGTTGTAGAATGATAAGTCACCCAAGTCACCGCGAACGCCTGGATGGAAGATTGACTACATACAAGTCCATTGAATTTTGACGAAGCTCGCGGATACACGCGGTCGGGTGTGCGCGCCGGGGCGCCGGACGAGCGAGCAGAAGACGTCGAGCAGCTGGCGGCGTTCTGGGAGGATGAGGGCCTCGTGTACGAGGGCGCGCCAGTGTCGGCAGACGCCCCGCGCTGCGATGAGTGACTTCAAGGGCAGGAGAGGAATGATGGTGAGCAGGAGCTCGTTGGGCAGGTCGTCGACGTTGGCCCAGGAGTGCATGGTTGTCGACCGTTGTGCGTTGCTCGTCAAAGTTCTGGATGGCGCAAGGCAGGAGATCGGAACAGACGCAGCAGTTTTTATAGCTGATGATCTTGAGGGCGGCCAGACGGCGCTGCCAGTGGGTGCTTAGACAAGCGCGGATGACGGTGAAACGCAAAGATACGGCGGATTTTGGAGGAGCACCCGGTGCGTCACCAGCTCAACACGCTGCAAGCAGCTCACTTCCAACGCCGAGGATCCCTTTTGTGATAAGTCTTTCCGAGCTTAGGCAATTACAATGGAATGACGGGCCGCATGACGCCACTTTCTGCGTCTCCGCATGAGGGAGCGCGAAAAAAGAAGGGCGTTACATAGTCACGCTCTAAGTTGCTGTCAGACAGAACGTATTTGAGATGGGTGGGTACTCACAGGCCTTTCTGAAACGTGAGAAGCATAGGTCCGATCCCATGGTGATTACTGCTGAAGAGACTCGGTAGAACGATTTTGGACTTTTTGTCAATGAGGAATGTGGACGAGCGTTGCGTGAACAGCCGACGTGCTTCTTGATGCTCAGGGCACCCAATGACAGCGTTGACAGGGGTGAAGTGGATAAGTATCGCTGGTGACGTAGGCGTACGCAATTCTTTTCGACATATATCAGTAAAGGCGAATTCATTGCGGCGACAAACCACTGACAGGGTAGCGAATATGTTGTACAATAGGGACGGTCCGAAAAGCAGCTCCTTGGGACACCTTCAGCGCCGCCTCAAAGGGATGGACATCATCTGTGGTTTGGTTCCGTATCGGTGCTCGTTAGCGACTGGTGTATCGGCTGAACCGCTCCCACCACGGCTCTTCAATCTGCTTCTCGAGTTCTTCGCTCGCGAGGAGCTGTTTCGTGCGAGTTCACTTGATGGGTCGTTGAGCCACCTTGAGGAATTTATCTCGCTGTGCCGGTGTGAGAGCGGTCGGACCACATTTCCATCGTAAGAAGCCGCGTCCCCCTACAATTGCAGGCAGGTAATTCAGAACCAATTGGGTTTCGCAGAAAAGACGGCACCGACCGAGATCGATAGACTCGAAGCTGAGAGACAAGATCGTGCCTTCTTCCTCATCCTCAAGCAGCGAAGTCTCATCGTCGAGCGAGTCCTCCTCAAACCGCTTGATGATAAGTGCTCCATCATCTTTTGTCGTTCTTCAGCTGTCTTCGACGGAGCAGAGTGTATGTCATTCTCGACTTCAGGTCCGATAGAAAGCTTCAGAGCAATCTCCGTGATTCTTAATTAACTGTTAGCGTGAGCAGTACAAAGCAGGTTTCGAAGACCCACCCGAAGATCTAAAGCATTTGAAGTGAGATACAGTATAGGAGATTGCATTTCGGACAAGTGTATTTCTGGAGAATTGCCTTCGACATCTATTGCGGACAGTGTTAGCATCCTGACAGCGCGATTATTCTGAAACAACACACATTCCACATGGCAACATCTACTGTTGTGACTCTCTGCACCTTTAGAGTAGTCTGACGGCGTGATAATCGGTGTTTGGTTCGACTGACATACCTAGCTTGTGTGACGGGCTCTGGACAAACCTATTGCGCATCACCTAAAGCGGAAGACATCATGTATTGATCGACGCCACGTGGAGTGTGAAAATCTCAGATCCCGAAAAGTTGCAAGACGCTTGTGCACCTTTCCTTCCGCCGCCTGCTGCAATCCGCCTCTGTGATCCCCTTTCCACTCACACAAAACGCTTTATGAACCTATCATAATCAAAAAGACAGCCGTAAACGAAATCTATGCCGGATGCTCGTCTCCTTCGACGCAAAAGCGTCATTCGACCAACTTCGCCCACATATTGGACGCCAGCTTACTACGTGCTATCTCGCTGACCTTGGATTCGCGAAGCCCTACTCTAGTCCAGTCTAAAGCTATCCCTCTTTGCGTTGGAGAATAAAGACATACTTGCTAGAGCACGGACAGGAAGTGGAAAGACTGCGGCGTACTGCATACCAGTCGTGCAGAAGATATTAAAATTTCAAAGAAGTGAGTAGCTGCGTTCATGAGCCCGAAAAGTCGGCCACATGGTATGGTCAAGCTCATAGCCGTCTAGACATCTGGGTCAAAAACACTATACAAGCGACCCGTGCATTGATTCTCGTTACCGTAACCGACTCGAGGAGAGCTCTCAGAACAGGTGTCGGCACACTTGCGCGGTCTCATCGCATACTGTGACAAGGATGTCTCGATAGCCAATGTTTCAACAGGGACCACACATCATCTTCAGCGGTGCGCTGGGAAACCATTCTAAGCTACCAGTCAATTCTTATATGCCTCCCCGTAGAACATTACTCTCAGAGACAAACCGGACGTCGTGATTGCGACCCCTTCGAAAGCTCTCGCTCTGCTACAGTCCAAGGCGCGTACCCACATCAAATATGCAATCATATTGTCTCATCTAAATTCTACAGGCGCTATTTCTGGATAATCTAGAAACACTAGTGATTGACGAGGCAGACCTGGTTCTCTCTCCTACGGTCATGACGAAGACGTCCGGCAAATATTTAACGGCGGATCCCTGCCGAAGGTCTGAACCAGTCGTTCTTGATGAGTGCGACTATGACGGATGATGTTGAAGCTCTAAAAGGCCTTGTATTTTTGCGAAGTCCGTATGTTTTTCCCCTCGTCAAACCATCTACTCAGGCGCGAATAACATTTTCATCTAGGTCATACTCAACAGCTGGAGGAAGATGAAGACGAAGCAGCCAACCTAACACAATACTCAGTCAGGGGTATTTGTCGTAGAAATGTTTGTATATATGGCACATGGGCCCATCTTCATTCTCAGATGTCCCGAAGTCGACAAGCTTTTCTCTTGACCTATGTCATCCTGAAGCTGCGATTAATCAAGGGAAAAAAATGTATCATCTTCGTCAACGATGTAGACCGCTGTTATCGCCTCAAACTCTTTCTTGAGCAGTTTTTCGATAAAAAGCTGCGTTCTAAACTCGGAGCTCCCACTCAATTCCAGGTACATGACGACATTGTATACCCCGTTTAGCCTGACGCTAAAATCTGGTGCAAGATATCACGTTGTACAGGAATTTAACAAAGGCGTGTACGACTATATCATTGCCTCCGATGAGGGTATGAAAAGGGCGAGAGCAGGACTCAGGACGAGTCCGAAGAAGAGCAGAGATGTACGAGGCTGAGGCAGAGGACGATGACTGTAAGCCCTTGATATTTCTCCCTTAGAACTGCACGTCTAAAACCACATTCTAGTCATGAGTACACAGCTTGGGGGTGAGCCAAGAAAGCGGAGTAGGACGACGGCGACATACCTGGAGGCGGCGAGAGCCCAGCCTGAAGCTGGGCCGTCTTCACTCAAGCGTAAACGTCACTCGTCCCTCCTGTCGCCCGGAACCGTCCGAAATCCCCCGCAAACGAAAACAACGTCACAAGATGGGCGAGGGGCGACAAAGAATACGGGAGTCCACTCGCGTGTGGATTTCGTCGACGTCCTCCTGTGTGATAAATTTCGATCTTCCTCCTCTTCACGCTCATACACCCACCGTGTGGGGCGCACTGCACGCGCGGGGACGGACAGGCATGGCTCCTACTGTCGTTCGATCGTGCTGTGCAGACGCAAGTGTGGCGAAAAACAAAGTGTTTGTATGTGTTGTTGTAATGTAGAGTACGAAAGAAAGTACGAAAAGTGGTGGTTCTCAAGAGTCAGAGACGGAACCTTCAGTTCGGCACGGTGCGGGGCAGTGCAAGGATCAAGTGAGATGTACAAACATTTTTTGACATGAAACAGGTAGAGTGCCCTTTCAGGTATCGGTATGGAGAACGCACTTCCGGTCGGTGTGACGAGAAGCGCACTCCCGGGATGGCTGAGGATCAAGGAGTTGAAAAAGTAAGTCGAAATATTGAATTCCTGACAATCTATGAATGGTATGCTCATATTCCTACTTTTGCTGGAACGTAGACCTCTAATTTTGGCGTCTCGTTCAGGCTCACTCTTCGCATTCGACAGCTCTAGTACATCTTGATATTTGCGACACGACAACCCCTGCATGTTCCTAAATCACGTGGTACAGTCACACTATGATAGCACGTCATTTCCCTTAAAAAGTATCTCTTGACGGCCAAAATTGCAGCCCCTATGGGTTTGTATTTGCTTGCTTGGGAGGGGTATTGTACCGTCGCTCGGGGTCGCCGAGAGAATTAACGCCGCACCTCGCGGCCTGATCTGAAATGCCGAACACTATTGTTGTGTTTTGTGCCTTTCAAGGAAAGGCACATGGGGACAGACGGTTCGGAAGGCTAGAAGTGTCGCGGTTCGCGGGGTCGCTTTTTTTTTGGTGAGTAGCGTTTGGGTCAGAGGTGGGTCGGCGGGCAGTGGGGTGCAAATAATGAAGTCGGACCCGTTGAAGAAGTTTGGGTCGATAGATATAATCCTTTTTTTTGCTGGTGTGTTGCTGCCGTGGCTGCGTTATGTGACTACAATCTCTATGCAAAATGGTTACTTCGTCTGTTGTTTTGGCACCAGAATTTAGGTAAGCTGTATCAGTTCATTAATTAAGCATGTCCCACCGTAGTCGTCTAGTGATACCTGCATCTATTCCAGCTTACTTATTCCAAAATGGTCCCTGGCATAAGCTGTGTCGTGGCTTTCTCTGCAATTCATCAAGCGTGGTTAGGGACGTAAGAGTCCTCTTCAGAGGGCACGTATGGAGCTGCCCGGAACACAGGACTTCGTGCCGCGGTTCGGCTGGGCAGGTTCAGTTGGCGAAATCGTGGAGGCTGTTCTTGTTCTCCACATCGTCGCAGGGTTGTATGATGTCTTGGGTTTTAGGCAAGTTGAAGCTTGTCGCCGTGGGAGTTTGACTTCTTCTAGACATGAGCGACATTGCACGGAGCCAGGGTCTCGGCCGTTACTTTTTTTTTGGACCCCCCCCCCCCCCGCCCCCTTTGGAGGGGGGGGGTTTATGGGGGGGTCGTCGGACTCCATACTAACCCCCCTCGTCGTCGGGGATAAGATCAGCATCACCAGTGCCGAACGTACTACTCCCTGACCCAGACATAGCGAGGCTGAGCGTCCCCAGCCCGGACTCAGAAGTCGAAGTGGATCCATGCCGGTACGACACACCGCCACTGTCCGCGTTGACGACATTACTGAGCGATCGAACCGGAGTTCCTTGAGCGTCGACGAACGGCTGCCCGAGCGTGAGGATTCGCGGCTTGCGCCCACTTTCGAGCACCTTTTTGCGCGCTGACATGCCCACGCAATTCACGAGCTGCTTCATTGCTTCTCGGTCTGAGACGGTGCGGGCGAGTTGAACGGTACGCCGTCACTGTGCTTGCGCGTGGGAGTGTCTGGAAGGGAGTCATACCAGTCGGTCGAACACGGGGGTCATAAACGGGAGACGTTGCGGCGTCATTTGAGTGGATGCTATTCTGGACGTGATAGGTGTAAAATGGCGAGCGAGCAACGGAGTCCTGAAGGGGCAACTTGGGGGATGCGCTTTCGTCTCAGGTATATCTTCTGGGAAGGCATCGATCAACGGCCCCCATGAAAAGCCAATGAACGAGGTCATGGTATGTTCGCGCAGGATTGACTTTTGCGAACTACCTGGGGTCGGCTGCGGCACCAAAGAGATAGGGGTGGAAAAAAAGTGGACGACTGGAATAAGGCTGAGAAAGCGAACGCTTTCGAATCATCGGATTGGGAGGCGACTACCGCCTCTCCTTGCTCCGTGGGTGGAGCCATGTACGTAAATTGAGGCAGATGAAGATCCGGGGGGTTTTGTTTCTGGAATGCTATGAGCAGAACAATTGCAGTAAAACCTGAACAATGCTCACTATCTGGTACGGTGTCCCATTTTATCCCTCTGAAAAAGTCGTGAGTCATCACTTCATCGACGGACTGACGTCCTAGTCCGTAATTCCGCGGTATTGAGCAGTCTGGTGGGCATCAGTCGTGAATCCCGGATGAATCGCTGGATAGAATCACCTCTTAAGTAGATCCCGTAACTCTGATGAAATCAAGGTCTGAGAGTTGAAGCGCAAACTATGCTGAGTATTTTTTGGCAATTAGCAGAAGAAAAGAACAATGTGGATATTCGTACCGGATGATCCATGATCTTCATGTATGTTTGAACGAATGTCACTCGCAAAGAAAGGAGCAACCCCATAGACCATTTTCATACACCATGGCGCCAAAGCTCCACCCAGTCCGTCTCTCGACCGTATCTCCTGGCTCGTGGTCGCTGATGACCGATAGACCGTCCGGGCCGTCCCCGACATTTCCAGTGGCCACTAACGCCTCTTCGTGACACTGAAGGATCTCAGGGGAGATGTAATCGCATGTACCGCATGGAACGAGACAGTGTTTCTTAGGCACCAACTGGCTGCCATCAGCACTGGTCGGCAGGAGCGGCGCAGCCGAACCGAAGTCGATGAGCATGACGTGGGCGTCCGCAGTGAGAACAAAGTTGTGTGGGTTTGATATCGCTGGGTGACACATTTGAGGCGTTTCTCGTTTAAGACTGTCAAATGAGACTCACGATGCACAAAGCCCTGCGAATGACACCAATGTATTGCACTGACCATTTGTGGAATCCACCAGGCCATGTCGGACTCTGGCACGCGGCCATCATGAGGGCTCGACTCCAATACATCCCAAAGGGTACCGCCTTCGGCGTAGTCCATCACCACGTTCAGATGTGTAGGGGTCTGAAATGAACACCAGGATATGCGGGGCCCATCGCGTTCGACTCTTCAATGCGCGCAACAGAATGTCTCGTTCGGTTTGCCTTTTGAGGGCTGCATTGCTAAATGTAGCGTCTGAGTATTGAATATCATATGTCTGGACATGATGAAAATACAGACGTCTTGAGTTTTGACTGCGAACTTCTTTTCGACGGATTTTGCGAATATATGTCTTACCGTCCAGCTTGCAGGTGACCACATCAATCTATAGTTGTTAAGAACTGGTGCAAAACGAAACATTGAAACAAGAAGCTCACCACGCCATACTGACCATACTCCAGGGTGCCGAGGACATTGAGGTCCTTGTCACTGAATTTGAGCTCTTCGATCTGAGACGTTCGGGCTGCCCCTATGTTCAACAAAGACGCCAACTCCATTATATACTAGCACATACCCGTTTTTTACCAATTACACTCTGTCCGTGCAGAATCCGATCAAGAGCCAGCGACTTCGCGTCTTCGTCGCCTGGCTCGTTCAATAAGCCATTCAGGCGTGTCTTCCTCTTCCGCCATGATCCAGACATTCATCAGTGATATAGGCTGAGATGTCGTTCAATGTGAATATTCCTGCGCAGTGATAGGTCGAGTAAGACGTGGCCGAGCTTCGTTGTTGTCGAGCTCGTGGTCAACGGTTCGCGTCAGGTAGGCAAGTGGCAGGCCGTAGCTTAGGCGCGCGGTTTCCATCTTGGCGTTACGCGACGCCACAAAGGCACAATGCCACGTGAAGGGCCACGTTCGAGACCGAGGAGCCCGAGCGTTGTCTGATTATACTCTCACTCAACGTTTGGTGATCGGTATAGCACACTATATAAGCTCAGTTCACAGTATCTAGACAAACGCAAACATGATTCGTCGTTCAAGGCACAACCGCAATGGTGAATAGCTACTGTGACACGAGATGCTCACGCTTGACAATGGAGTACCCCCCGCCTGGTCAAGGGAGACATCGTAGTTTGTGACGGAGGGACATAGACGAAGTGTCGAGTAACACCACTGCCATACTGTTGTGTTCTGTTTGAACATCTGTCCCTAGGTTTCAGAGATCAACATTTGCCTGAACATCCTTGCCCCACAACCGCAGTGCATGTTTTCACCTTGACTTTGTCCCTAGTGGCCTCGTCGAGCTGGGTGGCATTGAACCAAAAAGTTTCGCAATTTCATCGTTTACAACATTCTGGTGGATATAAGCCGGCGCCGCCGTTTTTTTTTTTTTTCCCCACCCCACGAGGCTGTGCAGTTTCACTTGATTCCTTGGAGAGCTTGTCGCGGATATCCTTACTGAATAGTGTCGAAGCTCTAGGTTCTTCGCGGCTAAAGTTCGAATGTAGTCGCGGTATAGCTATCGCCTAGGTGGTGTATATCGCAGCTCGCAACAACACATCCCGATACAAGCGAAGCAAGAGATGAGCCATAGACATGGGCAGCGACAATCCCACTATGGGTAGATAGAATCAGCAATAAAGGGACATCTAGGACGCGCCGTCCCGTGACTTACCCAGTCTTCTTCGTGATGCCGTGGTAAAAAGTCATGTGCTCTCTGTGTCGCGTCTATGAGTCAATGGAGAATGTTCTCGGTCGCAACACACACCGGGTAATCTTTGCTGCAAGTAGGGGCTTCGCGGGTGACCACATCTAGTTCAGCTTGAGTTTTTAGAGAACAAGCTATGATAAGGATATTCGTAGTACGTATCGAGGGTGATGATTCACCTTCTCCACCATTCATGTCCAGCGATGTTGGTATTGGGTCATATTTAGAGCTTTCAGTTGAGGAAGTGAGTCTCCCTGTCGCCAATGCCATGGGGCGAGGAGCTGGTGATGAGAACGACGATGTTTGCTGCACCTTCCTCCACTTGGCATTCAACGCTTCATTCAAGGCATTACCCTGCGTCCTGGATGCATTTTCGGGCTCCCTTGTACTTTTTGATACGTGGACAGATTCTTCGTCAGAGCCGCGACGTCATCATGAAAGTCGAAAGATGGATGACGTCCCGGTGCTTCCTTGCGAATCGTGCCGTCCCCAAAAGCGACGAGCCCAACCCGTATGTCACTTGACTTGGACCGCTCGACTGGACAATGCTGGTACAGATAGCTTCGAGATTGTCGCGGACTTCATCCACCACACTCTCAGTGGCCTCAGTTGCAAGCATGAATCTCTGCGAGTGCATTAGCCACACACCTACCAGAAGTTCTGGACCAGAAACACTTACAAGCTTCGCGATTGTTTTCGCCGTGCGCCCACCCCCTCAGCGTGCTCATTGATGGCACAAAGAAATACTCTCCGCCATGCGAAGTGACGAAGAACTCCTGCGGGACGCCGGGCGGGGTCGCCCCGCGTTTTCAGGCTTGACGCCGGCGAACACCGGTGACGGAGATCTTCTCATCAGTCTGCTTTGCCGTCAGTGTCCAGTTCACCTGCTGGCCAGTCTTCGGGAGCGCGGAAGGATTATCGACGAACTGCACTTCGGTGTAGTCCGAGGCAGACTTGGGAACAGGGGCGGCCCACCGATGACGGTATCTTGGCCTATGCGAAAGTACCAGTGAGCTCGTGATTAAAGCTTTTTTAGATTGAAGGCATACCATGTCTCTGCGGAACCAAAGATGTCGTGGGGAAGAAGTCGTTGTTTCCGAAGACGGTGGTTTGGCGAACGAAGCCTTGGTCTAGACCGGCCTGGTAGGAGACAAACAAGAGCCCACGCTCTTTGTCGACATCCGTACTAGACGTCTTGCTTTCTCTATCTCCTATCCGTCACCTACCACAAAAACATATATTAGCCGGCTTGAACTGACGCAGCGAGACCTTGGTCTACCTCAATTCCGTATGGCAAGCCAGCACGAACTATCATCGCTGCTTCCATGTAGCGACGTTGAATATAGGGATCCAAGCTTCGGGGAGCGGTTTTGCGCGGTGTGAGCAATGAACGGACAGTAGTAGTCCGTCAATGAATCGGGCGAGATTTTCGGCTGAACTGATCGTGAATATGGTAGTCGAAGTCGTTGTTGCGACTGCTGTCTTTCGCCATCTCCGGGTCGTCTTTAATCGGGCATTTTTAGCACAGGCGGCGCCCTGGATAAAGCCGATGTTCAGGGATTAAACGACGGGTTGACGACGAGATGACTTACGGATTTCCATCGCCCTATCATACGCGCACCCCAGAGCTCGGCGCCCAATTTATTATCGTCGAGGCCGGCTGCAATCTCTTCCTGGGGGCAAACTCTCTCCATCGCTTCCCATTTCTCTCCAGATAGTCGTCGAACTCGGGTACGAACTGCTGAAGCTGGCGGAAGGACCATCATGGTTCCATCTTTGGCCCACGCCGGTCGCTTGACGGGCGCATAGGGGTCATCGAGGACAGGGTCGCCTTTGTAGCCATGACTATGACGCCCGGATCTACTACAGTCTGGCCTGCGCCATGGCTGGGAGAGGCCGCTATGGCAACGATGAGGGAGCCTGATTCGAAGTTTGAAAGGTAATAACTACCGTAGAGCGGGTTGAGATATTCCATCTTGGTATCCGAAATGCTCATTATGCCCAGCCCAGGAACAAGGACGTGCGGTGCACCCTCGATTGTCGCTCTGACGTCGATCGTCGAGCCAAAATGATCCACCACGGGCCTGTGCCGCTTTCACGGCAGTATCGGGGTTGGAAAAAGTAGGAAAAATCAGCAGAGCATCGTAAAATATACCAGGAATCATACGAACCACTACCCGCGATGGTGATAACCCCGTGTAAGGCTCCCTTGTCGTTGTTGGCGGAGCCGTGCACTGGGTCAGGGTCGGGCTTGTCAAAGACTTCGTCCCACTGGGCCTGATCACCAAGGAACTCCCTGTCGTCCCTCATCGCGTGTGTATCAAATCGAGCATCGCCCGTAGGCTCGCGCAAGTTCATGAAGTTCATGCCCATGCGACTGAACGCGATCTGTTTGAACGCCATCGGAATGGGGTCGATCTTGCCACCTCGCACCTTTTTCTTCTCCGCTGCGATGGTGTGAAGAAATTGGATTACGTCGTTCGAAGAAGACGGTTCGAAATTTTTGTTCAAGGCTGCTTTGAAGCCTGCAACATCATTGTTGATCCGAAAGAATATGAAGACCTCGGCTTTCTAAAAACGCGAGAGAATCTCAGAAATAATTTCAAGTGTTCTTGTAGATGTACATACCTTTGGAACAGATGAATCCCACATCTCCTTGGACATTGTTCAGGTCTGGGAGATCATCGACCTGGGCCTCAAGTGCCGTATCCGCATCAGCGAGGAACCGCTTGTGAAAGTTGAAGGAGCGCGCAGCCTGTGCTGCAGGCCGTGCCTGATGGTTGTTTGTACGATGGGTATGATCGAACGGTGGGGGAGGTGCTGAAAGTTGTCCTGCTAAAGCTCCGTCATCGTGCTAACGAGCGATGGTGTTAACCTACACTAAGAGCCGCTGACCTCTTTATATGCTTTTCTGCTCGGCCTCGGCAAGATGGCATGAATGAGCGAGGTCTTCTCATGACGCCAAAGCTTAACTGACGGCCTAAAGGGTATATCCTGCACTCCCCCCCCCCCTCCTGCTGCGCGCGCAATCAACGCGTAACGGGTCATGAGCGCAGGAAGTAGAGACCGAGGCGCTTACTTTCGAGGACCGTTTCTTGAGCGTTCTCTACTGACCATCTTTAGGCCTTCGCTTGCAGCTCTGAGTGGTCCCTTCCATACATTTCTACGATAAAGAGTTGGTCAATCTTCTTTCTATGGGTACCCTTGAAACGCATACCATTTTCTACAACTCCTCTTGTGACTGATGCAATGCTCGCCAAGAGAGGTCGGCAGGCTCTGTGAGGCTAGTTTCCAAGCCATCCATAATGGAGAGATGTAATGCTCGTTGGAGGTCAGCAGGCTCCGTGAGTTTCAGTTTGCAGCCATCCATGACGCAAGGATGTAATAATGCTCGTTCGGGGGCCACCCAGGCTCCGTGAGGTTCGGTTCCAATCCATTCCATGACAGGGATACCTGATGAAAGTTGCCTCGTGCGATGTGGTAATGAGGCCAGGCCTCTTGAACCATGGCGGCACTATATCATCCGTCCATGCATCAACCAACAAAAAGGTCATAGTATTGCATAAGGCGGGAAATTCATACACCAATACAGCTTCCACTTCAGGGTAGCAAAGCCAACCCGATTGTTCCCCATATCGAAACGTCGAGGTACACGTTCTGCAAGAAGGTATCACCGACGACCCAGAACGAAGATGCTATTTGACCCCACGACGGCTCCAACACAATCACTGGACCCCGAACTGACTCGGCCGAGGTTGAATAGGGTGCGGCGCGATGCTGAACGCCTTGCCCCCGAACGTGAGGCTGACATGCCTCCGTCGACGAGCAAGGGAGGTGGGAGGTAGAAGCCCTGGCCGACGGTGGCGGATGCGTCCTTGCTTCCGCGGGATAGCCTTTGTGTCAAGAAACGTCTTGACATCCGACGTGGAGGCGACGATAAGCGTCGTGGCCCGGTGTCGATGACGGACTGAACGGTCTTCAGGGGTGTCGTGCTGTTAACGGTGATTGCTTCTAGGTTGACTTGCCAGTATCCCTAAGGGCTTTGGGTCAGCCACAAACATACTTCGCAAAAATGATGACACGTGACCTGAGTTGTAACTGGCGTGTGGCCCGTTAAAACTGCCAGTGTACAAACTACTATCTGTACCCACCAAGATAGAGCTCGGCGCCAGAGCTGGAAAGCTTGAACGAAAATACAGGGTTCGAAATCTGCTTCTGCGCGACGAGGGCTCTGGAAGAACAGGTGGTGCATTGTACTCGGAGCTCTGTTGATAAATGGGAGCCATGCCCATGAGCCCGTCGCGGGGAAAATTCGACAGCGCAAAGCTGGAGGAGTATGCATTTCGCTGCTCCCGAGTCTCTGATTGGTAGGGGCCTAGAGCAATGCTGAGTGAGGCGTAGATCTGACAAAGAGATGAACCACATACCGTCAGCCCCGCAATCGACACTGATGTCGCTGTTTATTCGGATCCCCCTGCACTTCTCCAGAGCCATACTTCAAGTCGAACTTCTGGTGCGCGTTCACCGCCGTTGAGCTCCTTCTCTTGGGATCACTAGACTGCGTGTCCCTTGCAGTTCTGGTTTTGTGCAGGGAGGGGCCAGGAACGAAGAGGTCGCTGCTGCCAGTGTCAACTGGAGGGACGCGGTGAAGCAGTCTTTGCTGTGGTCGGCCGATCGACAGCGACCCTTGCCACAGCTCTCCGTTTATTGTCGTCGGTAAGGGGAACTGGTATTCCAGCGTTCTTGGACGCTCGAACGCGAGAGGGGTTTTTCCCGAGGCATCAGAGGGCGTGGACAGGGGATGCTTCTCGCCGGTGTTCGCTCTCATATGCCGCAAAAGCCGTTGTCGAATTTGCTGCGTTTGGTTCCCATGATGGAAACGATGGCAAAGATGGTGGGTATACCACTTACGATTCACAACGCCAGAGCTCAGCGGAAGGGCGGCGAGATCAACGACATCCATCGGGTAGGAGCGCACTTAAGTCGCACGAAACATCTTCCGCCAGTCACATCTGCACCCCCAATTTTAACCGCAATCACACTACTCCTCGCTGGGGGCGGCCAGGGGAAGACGACGCAGCCAGCAGCAGTAAGAGCCATTGCAGAATAACAAAGGCGAGCTCAACATCAGTGACGAAATAGGAATGGTTATAGGGGGAGAGGGGGAAAGGGAGAGGGCGCGGGGGAAAAGGACAGATTACTAAAGGATGGGAATCAACGGAGGGACGGAAATAGTACATCAAACGCTGGAAAAACAAGTGGATAAAGGGGTACAGAATGAAAAATATCATAAAACAGGGATAAATAAAAAAGGAATGAACAACCACCAGCGGAGACTCGGCTTCGACAGCGGTCCGCCCCCCCCCCCCCCCCCCCCCCCTTTCTAGCCGTGCCTCCTCCGCAGGAAGCGACACAAAACCCCTTTTCCTACCAGAGAAGAGGAAAGATCCATATGTGTTGGAATGTGTGGGGCGGCCATTGAAAACAATCAAGGGATACAAAAACTTAATATCAATTTAACACAGCAAAATAAGGGAAGGTAGAGGCAAATCGAGGAGAAGCCCGGGCACGGTATTTTAAGAACAGGCTGGGGCTGACCGATCGAAGCGCCTGCAGCTTATGGCTAGAATCTGTCCAAATCTGGGTGACAACTACGTCATGAAAAGTGTATTCGCGAGGCTGACCATGACCGTTGCGGGTTATTTGGGCTAGCATGAATATTCTTTGCAGAGAAGTTCGCCGTATGCGTGACCTTCGCGAGATCTTACCAGGAAAGGAAGAGTTTCCGGGGGTTGTATGCTGATTCCGAAAACAAAGTAGCATCAAGCGTGCGCCGGGGACAAGTGTCGCTAGACAAGTTGCGCACCATGTGCAACTGAAAACGAGTCGGGCTTCGGCCTGTTTTTATCCACAGTAGTAGTAAGAGGCGTTATACTGCAGAAACAAGACCATTCAATACTCATTCAGGAGAAGATATGGGTCGGGTGGCAGAGCCGACTCGGATAGATGGTAGCATCTCAGGGTCATCGAAAGTTGAGGTTGACTCGAATCGAAGACCGCGCGTGAGATAAATCGCTGCGCCCCACAACGCTGATGTGATGGATCTCACGTGAAAGGTATTACGTAATCCAGAAAGTTAGCCACACTCGCGACATGGACAGGCTACCAGTAGTCTGAAAGCCATGACGAGGCCAAATCGCGTTCAGTGAGTTATATTCTCGGGGAAGGGCAAGTATCAAGGATGGGTTATCAAAGCTAGTTTCATTTCAATGCAGCAAACCCGACCCTCCCTTTCGCCATATCAAATGAAACAACGTTTGTAGACGGTCTGCAAGAAGGTCGTCCCGACCGCAACCCAGAATGAGACTTGATCAACCCCAATGACCGCAGAAAACAACCATATTCCCCAGACTGACCACCTTGTGACCACCTTCTGCCGTCGCCGGCTTCTGAACAAGTCCGGCCGTGGATCTCGAACGCCCGTCCGTTGAAAATGAGACTCACATTGTCGTTCCTGCGTTGCAAGGGAACGTGTAGATCATACGCTTCCACTTGGGCCGCGCATAGTGGTTGCTGCCAGGAATCGAAGTCCCTCATGGAGCTTTGGCTAGAGAATTTCTGGGTGTGCTGGGCCTGGTCGGGACGGGGTGCGAGAATGAGACAGGTGTCCATCCCCGTGTCGATCATGCGACCTTGAGAGGTACTGCCCGAGGCACGATCAGGGAGGGGCCGAAGTCGAGAGAGACGCCTTCAGTCAATGGCGGACGTTCCAAAAACGACGTGGAATTATATCACACTCAGTAACATAGTATATCTATCATAGGAGAATAACGACGACGCACCTTCGTCTTGACGAGAGGTGTACGATAGGTAAAAGCTCCACGTGTGTTGTACAGTTTGTCATTGCTGACGCTTTTTTTTTTTACAACGAACCGAGCACTCGTAATGAGAGCTCGGGACCGTCCCCCATCCTCCGAGCTGTCTAAGAGAGTTGAATCCGTGGAAAAAATACAGGGGCGCTGGTACTTGATTTGCTCAAAACAGTGCTTGTATGAGAGGAGTAGTTTTTCCCACATGGAGGCTCCCCCCGAAAGCCATCCCGTTAAGACCACCGTCTGCTGAATCGGGCGATTCGCCGATGCAAAGGCCCGGGGTAATACGCCCAAGCCGCTCCGAAAGGTCTGATTCCGTACCTGCAATATGCCCCCCTGCAGCATAGGCACCAGCCTGCAATACTAGACACACTCACCGAAAGCCCGGCTACAAGCCGACTACGTCCCGATACAACTCTCCACTGACCCTTCCGTTCGCCTCCATTGAAACTCGAAGTTTCCCCCGCGTCGCTAGAAACTTCCCGCTCTGTCTTTCGGATCGTATCTTGACCTTTCGCGACACTGGGTCGTACAATCCGCGCGGTCCGGGGATGACCAAGTCGGCACTGCCGGTGTCGAAGCTGACGGTGAATGTTTTGGGTGGGGTTTCCGACAGTGATAAGGCCCAGCCATACACCACTATCCTCGTGGTTTGAGAGCTCCTCGGGCTTGGGCGAGTGGGGCTTCGCCGCATTTGCACGCGCATGGATCGAACGGGATAAGCGTTTGAGAGGAGCCGGTGTTCAGGTTGGAGGCGGCAAAGCCATCTTGAATATTTCCTATACGACATGAGCGCCGGGTCAGATCACGTTGAGAAACAGAATACTTACGCGACCGGCAGCGAAGTAATCTTGGCCTGCCAAGTCGGTAAGTTGACAGCACTGGGATGCCGCGGCTGCGTCTCGCAATGGAAAATAGTAACGCCACGCACTCTGTCCCAAGACGGGTTGGGGACCCGAGAGAGACAGAGATGAAAGGGAGACAAGCACAAAACCGATGTGTCAAACATCGTGCAGTAGGTGTGAAGCAAAGGGGTAAAGGGTAAAAGGTGAAGGTGAATGTGTTTCGATGCTGACCATGAACTTAAGGGGCCGGAGGCTGTCTGGCCAGCCACCGTACACCAATGCGGCTGGGGAAACCCCGCAGAGCGCGCGGTGGCAAGGTTAGGATGGGTCAGCCACATGCTCGACGACATCGAGCTGATGTACCACACGAGAAGCATGGGATATTCGCAAGTAGTGAACAAAGACCGGCCATCCTTTGCTTGATCAAGGGGTTAAGCAATACTGCAGTTTTCCACTTGCATGCTTGGTCTTTCTTGAACACGACCAGAATACCGAGCAGTCCCATGAATGGTACTCCTGTGTGCAAAGAACCATGAAAGTTATTCACGTTTAGCATATTCTTAGGCAGGCTTACTCGTCCGACGATTAGATATAGAGCGTTCTTCCTCGTGGACGGCGCGTGTCAGTCGTGCAATGATAGAACACAACTATAAGAGCTTGAAATGAGGATGTGCCATTTTGTAGCGACACTCGAGCTCTTGGTCTCCCTTCTCTCTGCAAGCTCTTGCAGGGGTATCCAAGGTAAGGGTCTCATGGCAGATACTCATTGAACGCTACATGTTCTAGACATGCTCGGCCGTAAGAGATCGGAGTAAGCAGGCACAATGTGAGCTATCCTTGGCTGCATTGAACGCGGTGAGAGTCCGTATAAAGCGCGAGGAGGAGTAGGTAGACGCACATCCCGGCAGAGCGCACCGACCGCTCGTCGCCATCTCCAGTGCCGACGACGACGCAGCTCACAACAATCCGATTTTCTCAGACACCCACGGCTATCCAACAAGGCCAGCAACAACGAGCCAAGGTCGCAAGTGGTGGTTGAAAGACAAGGAGACCTACGACCGGAAAACGCCGAGAGTTGCGAGAGGAGTACGCTTGCCGCAACTTGGCTCTCGTCCCACCACCTCAGCCCGCGGGGCTTTATATCTTCATTTTCTGTTAATTTCTCTCACATTCCGCCGCTCGTTTCTTCAATATGTCCACGAGCTACGACAAGGTCGTCAAGCTGGCCTGCAAGCCGAAAGCAGCGCCGCCGAAGCCCAAGGTGCGTGCCTCGCACATCCGGGGTACAGCACATACTCTAACCCCCGCCGTCCGCAGTACCTCGACCTATTCAATCGCCGCGCGACCTGGTCTGAGGATGGCGCCGTCCACGACGTCTGCAAGGCCCTCTCGCCGCGCTTTCGCGAGCCCAATGTCATCGTACGCGCGCCCCCTGCGCAAATCCCCCGCATGACACATCTCACTCCCGCGCCCGCAGGTCGTCTTCAAGCCCTCATCGTCCTCCACACCATGATTCGCAACGGCGCAACAGACAACGTCCTCGCATAACTCAGTTCTTCCGATGTGCTTCGCCTGAAGAACATATCTGCCGCCGCACACTGGGAAGGTACGCCTCTCTGCGCCTACACCTGCCCCTTACCGAGTCTGTGTCCCCCCAGGCTACAATGCACCACAGAACATGCAAAAACTACGCAGTATATACCTCGACGCGCGAATTAAAGCTTACCGCGACCTCAAAACATGACGCAATACGTGTCCAGTCCGAAAGTAACCGTGATATGCGCAACTCCGCCGCGCAAATCGAAGAATACAGACACAGGACGGAGCACTCTGAGAAGAAGCGATTCGGGCGGCCGGCGCGGCGGCGCGGGATAGCGACGAAGGCGCGCATGCATCATCAGGGCCCCCAACGAAGTAAGACGATTGCTGGCCGGAAACTACGAGTGATGACGGTGGAGAAGGGTTTGCTTCGAGAGACGAAGGTGGTGCAGAAGATGATTGATGCGCTAGTAGAGTGCAGGGTGTGTATTACTCTGCTATCCGTAACCGCGTATTCACTATTCTACAGTTTTACCTAGACAACCTGGAAGACGAATTGAACATCACATCATTACGAATGTTGGTCAAAGATTTGCTCATCCTCTTCCAGGCTTGCAACGAGGGCGTAATATCAACGTACTAGGTAATCTTCATGTTGAATCTGGCTCTCATAATACTGATTAAAGTGTAGAACACTACTTCGAAATGTCCAAGATTGACGCACGAGAAGCTCTGAACATCTACAGACACTTCTGCTCGGAGACCGAACACGTCGTAGAATTTCTCGGTGTCGCGAAAAAGCTCCAAAACCTACTGAACGTGCCAATTCCGAATCTGAGACACGTCCGTTCTCTTCATGCTGCGTACGGCGTAGCGTCTGACATTGTATGCAGGCGCCAGTCTCACTCGCGGGAGCGCTGGAGGAGTACCTGAACGATCCCAACTTCGAACAGAACCGCATAGAGTATAAGACGGCTAAGGAGATCGCGGATAGGAACGCAAGGAATGGCATAAAAACCCTCCATCAAACCTGCTGATAAACGTGCGTACACGGCATCCAGAATCATAGAAGCTTTACTCATCAAACTTGCCCTATAGCTACTGAGAGGCCAGCGAACGACGGGTAGCGCGGTTCCGGGACATCTTCACCACCTCCTAAAGCGGAGAACAAGGCTAACGGGAGCCAATCCATGATCGACTTCTTCTCTGCTATCGAGAGCGAACAGCAGACCATGTTTCAACCCTCAGACCAATAGGTAGGTTTGCCGATCCGAGTATCAGGCATGAATCTAATGCACCCCTTAGCCCAACCTCGAACTACTTCCAACAACAGGCCGCCTATAATCCCTTCCAGCAGCAGGGAATGCAGCAGCAAATGGCGACTGGTCAGATTGACCATTCGCCATGCCCCAAATGCAGCAACCTGTTCAGGATGCAACCCACCGGATTTATGGTACCTCAGGCGACAGGGATGAATCCCTTCAGCCCACAACAGGCTCAACAGTCCTTTGGTACCTTCCTACAGGCTCAGCCTACTGGATTCTTGGTACCCCTCAAGCGACTGGAGCGAATCCCTTTAGGCAAAGCATGCTTATGCCCCAGTCTACTGGAATTGCCCGGACCATTCGGTTTGCAACAGCCTCAACAACCGCCGCCGCAGCAGCCACAGCAACCTTTCCAGACTGGAGCGACGAATCCGTTCCCAACAAAGCAACTCGTTTGGTGGACAGCCCCAGTCAACGAACCCGTTCCCTACCTCTATTCAGCCACAACCTACGGGCATGAACCCCTTCCCTGGACTCAATCAAGGACAGAGCTCGAATCCGTTTCCCCAACTTTGGCCAATCACTTTTCGCTGGGCAACCAGCCGTCCACACCACAGCCAAACCCTACGCCCTCTTCTAACCCCTTCCCCATCGTCGTTCTCTACTAACAATCAACCCCTCCTTCGCCTCTCCCTCCGCCCAACCTGCTTCCTCCTCCTCCGCGGCCACCCCTCAAGCCTCCTCGGTCCGCATCAGTGCCGTTGGGTGGTAACCCTCAAGAGCTCACTGCGGTGAAAACTCATCAGACCGGTTCGAGAAATCCATTCGGTCAGCCAGTGGCGCCTCCACCGCCTGTGCCAAAGGTGCCAACGTTGATGGAGCTGCGCGATGGGTAGGACTCAAGGGAACTCCCAGATTCCTCAGACGAACGGCACATCTACGCCTTCCGCGTTACAGCCGCAAGCCACTGGTTTTAACCCCGGACAGAGCAACTCGCTGATATCGAGCATCGCGTCATCGTTCGCTACCGGTAGTGCGGGCAACGACTCGACGAGCGCCACAAACCCGACAAATGCGTTCTCTTCGTTCTCAACGAACACATCGTCAATGTCGCCGACTGCTACTGGCTCGACGTTCTCCAACTCCCCTCTTCTCCTCGCTTGGCAGCCAGCCCACGGGCGCGACAACCTCGTCGAACGCTACGAGCGCTCCTTCAACCTCAAACGACAGGCTTCTCGGCCCTCAAACCGTTCAAGCCGTCGTCGTCGTTCGGTGCGCGGCGCTCCTCGAGTCGTCTGCCTCCAATCCCCCAGTCTGCGCCTACAACACCCGACCATGGGCCAACAGGCCCCAAGCCACAACCCGACAGGATCCCTCGGCAGCAGTGGGCTCCTGAACACACACAGCCCACCGGCTTCGCATCCAGCCTCGACTCCACAACTCCAAATCGGGCGTCGGCGTCGGCCTGCGCCCCCAGGCGACGGGCCAAGCGGGCCAGGCGAATCCCTTCCGCGCGACCATGTTTTCGCTCTCGCCCGGCCCCACCGGCGGGGCGTTTGGCGGTCTGAACTCGATGCCTACGGGGCTGCCGCAGCAGCAGACGGGGATGCCGGGCCAGTTTGTGCCCTCAGGCAACAGTCTCTTTGGAAGCTCGTTTGGTGCTGGAGCGTCGGGTGGTCAGCAGCAGCAAGGCGGCCAGCCGGCTTCTCTGATCTGAGGTTTTAAGCTCTTGTGAGGACGACGATCGTTTCCGGTTTTGTTGATGCTCTGATTCTCTGGTGTATATGTTATCGAAGCCTTTTCTGTTCGGCTCCGGCGCACTCCCAAACGCCTCCACAGCCTGTCCACTGCTCATTAAGCTCTCAATTCGTGTTCCTTTGTCCCTTGTGCCCGATGCTGTTTCTCGGAGTGTTTCGTGCTTGACACTACGCTAGGCATGGTACTGTCCCCGTCCTGGATATTTAGATACCGTGGCTTCTGTCCTTCTTTAACTACCTATCATTTCCGCATACTCATACATTGAGGATGATCGCGTGATCCGCAATTGTCAGATGCGATGCGGTGTGGTGTTACCGTCACGTCATTGTCAGTGTCGTACATGAGCTTTCCGACATTCACGCCAGCACTACGTCTCAAAAATACGCCTCCTCAACTTCACTCATGAATTGCTCATCGACAAACAGCAGCCCTTGTTACGATGCGGCCTCGCTAGCAGTGTATGGTACAAGTACGTTACGTGCACCCGTCTCAGCCCTTTCAAACGTAATCTATCAGAGCATCAGGGATACCCAGATTCATATCCAACACTTTATGTCTGTCCTCCATGTGAGGCATTTTCACTACAAACCACTTTTCGACTCTGTAAGCCAATTGACCTTGCACGACACTCATCCCGCATTCTTCCATGTCTACGATCCACCATCGTAGCTCGAGGACACCAACAACCGTGAAACTTGACCGCTCATCCTTGAACCAGTCGACAAAACCCCAGGAAGCAGGGGCATTCACCCTAAGCTCTACTCGGTCGTGCGCTGACTGTGTAGTATCACAAGCACTGTCTTGCGCCTGTGGAACCGGCACACTGAAGTAAAACTCTTGCCATCGACCAACTGTACCCCCTGTCCTGTCGACATGGCAACCCTTAAGCAGGTGCCCTCGGTAGTAGTACGCATTAGAGCCGTCAATATGACCTTGTCGATGAAATCTGAAGTCATATGGGCTAAGGTACGCCTCTGAGTCCTCGAGGTACTGGCTATTGATAGGATCGAGTTCATCGAAAACGGTCTCCGAGGCTTCGAGCATGTCGAGCGCGGCGGCACGCTCCAAGTCCGGGTCCCCAGCGTGGAGCATGTTCCACGTCGGAAACCAGCGTGAACCATGCATGCCAGTATTATTCCAACCAATGAGAAGATGAATGTGGCGACGAGGCGGCATGCATGAGTACTAGTTGACAAACACTGGCTCGAGGCACTTGTATGTTCATCAGAACTACACGTGATTCTGGGGACGTATACGCATCGCATCAGCTTGAAGATAGCTCAAGTAGGCTGACCATGAATCATTGATAGCGGTACCTCATAGCGGAGAGCTCCCTCTTTGTAGATGAACACCGTGTAGTTGCGCAGGTTACGAGTGCACGAGAGTAGAGTGAAAACCACTGAATATTCCTTATAAACCACGAGAGCTGAAATATATTTTCTATATCATGCATGTTTTTTGTTAGCGTGTTTATGAGTGATGATATGTGGCTATTCGTAACAAGGAGCGGACGGCGACTCTGTGCGAACTCTGCCGTCCCCCGACCCCACACCGTGCTTCGCGATCCAGTACGCCGGTGCTCGGCTCCGCACCACCCCACGACACCACTATATAAGGTCTGAGAACGAGACTAAGGTCGACTTTACAACTTGACCTCCGCTACCAGCCTTCTATACGACCGTGACCCAGCTAAGCGTAATACTATTGTCGCCTAGCATATCAGCTGTTGGAGTATGACGTACGGAAAGATAAATCGATGCTTGTCCAAAGAGTCCGATTTGGCCTCTCCGGCTCTCTCTACGTCGACGCTCAATGGACCCTCGATCGGGGACAACAAATTTTTTGACGAGCCTCAAAACGCTTTAACACGCAGGTTCACCAACGAAGAATGGGTTGCACTCAGGGAACTTAGGGTGAAGTATAATAACAACCCATTCTTTCACTGATACGACAAATATTCCTTCACAGGACCGATTATGCAATGTCTTCACAGCCGCGCATGGCCCACATCACCCTGATTCAGGCCCGATGGTCTTCAACATTTGGGGTATCGTGGTGGATGCATCCAATCCTAGATCAGATGCCAGAGTCAGTGTTGTGCTAATGAAGTTTCTACGGGCGAAGTGAGTCTATCACGTCCCAACTCCACCGTGATCGTCGCGAACGGTAGCTCGGACCTCATGCTCACTTCGAAACCCAACTCATCAGAAATCTAGACGTGGAAGCTGCTCAACAAATGCTAGTGAGGGTCTTGAAGTGGCGCAAGGGGGTGGGTCTCGACAGGCTCGGTGAAGAGGATTTGCAAGAGCTGTCGAAAAGCTTCACCTGTGGTCCCTTCGGCTATGACAAAGATGGCTTACCGGTTTTGTAAGGACCTATCCCTTCCAGATGACCGACTCTGATGTTTGCGTCAGGTACACGAAAGCCAGCTTTATTGATTGGGATCTCTTACATCGAGAGAAATATTTAGCATTGCAGTAAGAGTCGTTAACCTTGGGAATGTCATGATGGACCTATCGCTGAACATACTTCCCTGCAATATAGCCGACAGACACGAGCTAAAGAATACCTGTTTAGGACTGTACTTGATTTTGAGAACGTATGTCAGGTGGCTCAAGTGCTTGACATGGGGGATGGGGTGTTGAAGATCACGGATGTCGCAATTGCTACGGAGCTCAAGAACATCAACCAGAATTATTTTCCAGATATGACAGTACGTGATGTGATTCTCTTCATGTAGAATTGAGGAATTAATTCAATTGTGACCACAGGCTTACCGCATCGTGATTAATGTCCCTCCTCGCGGCCTTGGGGCGCGTGCTTTGGTTGCCGACCGGCTTCCGCGCTTGGACAAGTGGTTGGGATCTTTTTCAGACACGCGTTCGCAGTCCAAAGCGAGCGGGACTTACGTTGGGACAAACAAAAAAGTGATTGCGAAGACACTTCTTTCCCGCATAGATACGAATCAACTGCCAATGGAGCTTGGTGGTACTGCTGAGGGATTCAATTGGCCTATTAGCGAGCGTATGAGGAGTTTGCTGGCGAAGGCGAAGAAGTGAATCCACGTAGCGTAGTTGTTCAGATGTTGAATGTACAATCCGGATCTAAATTTCCCAGTCAATCCCCGTAGAACGTCATCCACAGCTGTCCTGTCTTGTGAAAATTTAGTGCGCAATGAATTATCTACAGCGATAGTTCACACTGTTACGACTACAATCGGTCGTTGTTTACCGCTCCCTCGAGTGATGACCAAGTTTGTCATGAGGGCCAATGGAGACGGAGAGTAAGTACACACTCTCGCAACGAACATCATTGCTCACGTTGCACTGAAACTCGGACGTGAAACTCAAGAATAACTCACAATTCAAAGTCTTGTACTGCGTCTTCCCAGTGATTGAGACAGAATGACATACACCTATAATATAACGCAGGCTGCTAACCTATCAGTATCCGTCATAAGTCCTGCCTGTTTTCTCGTTGGCTGGTCCATGACTTTAGGAAACGTCGAGGATGATAGCTGCCACTGCAAACAGCGTGGCATACTCACGATACTAGAGCTTTTTGACGTAGAATGTGTTTGAGGGGCTCTATGAGTAAACCTTGATGTGCGTTTTATGTTAACTCAACAGCATGACTCAGTATAGCAAGTTTAACGCGGCGGCATCACAGTGCGGCGTCCCTCCCTTCTCCTCGACCGAATAAAAGCAGATCGCATCGGCTCTCTTGCAAAGTGACTCCAGCGACCCCAAGTGCCTCTCCACCCCGAAACATAACTGTCCTCCAGGAAGTCGACGCGGCCTTCTTCAAGGAAGCCGTGGGCGAAATGGTGAGGAAGAGTACGGACGCAGCCCTGCAGAAACTCGCGCGTACACACTGCGGAAACTTATGCCCTGCACGGAAGGCAAGATGCTTCGGAGTCGGGGATTGACCCCTCTACGGAACCTCTGATGGCGAGTGGACTGCCCTTTTTGCGCAGAACTTTTGTTCTCTGCCGTGGGAAACAGGGCGCTGCGGCTGGCGACGAAATGTCGCAGCTCCCATTGAAGCTCGCTTCAAGCATCAAGGAGCAGTATCAGGAAGCTGCAGAGGGTGATGTAAGAAGCTGAACGTGGGCGAAAACAGTTGTGTATTTTACCATCTTCACTACTGTTCGCAAACCGCTTACACCACATCTATACACAAAGATTCTCGCTACGCCCCCGGTTATGAACGTGCCTTCTCCAGCGATGCTGATCTTTCCGCGACCCGAGAAAAAGAAAAGCAAAACTCCGGGTGGAGGTCAACGCGGAGTGAGCTCGAACGCATTCTCATACAGTGGAAGGAGGGCGAGTCGCTTCGCGATACCGGCGTGCAGGGAACGCTCTCACCGGCGGTGGCAAACGATCGCCATAGTGCCCATGGGCTGTCGCCAAAGGGTGGGATGCTGCTTAGGGGTAAAAATCCAGGCAATGTGCATCGTCTACCCCCACGTCCCCCTGATTGTGTCCTTCTTACCGGATCCTCCCTGTAGATACAACTGTGCAGGACGACGACAATACCGGATATGCGCATCTCTACAGTCCTCTGATGCACTACCGCAAAGAATATGATGGATACGCAAGCGATTCGTCAGGAATACTTTAATTTCCAACTCCCTCAGACGTAATAACTCAGAGTAAGATTCCAAGACAGCTGCTGCGTCAATGGCGCAATTCTCAAGTGTTTTATTTAGGCCCCTTCAGCAATGCTTGAAGCGACATCGACCTCGGCACCCACATATCCCAGCCTCATCAGATCACTCCTTCCTATACGATTTCCGCCATACTCACCGACGTGCACAGCTCTCTACACCCATGAAACCGAGGGTACGTCCAACCCCACGAGTCATCTTTGCACCCAAAAGCCTTATTTTTGCCGTTCCACAGACCCGGGACTAAAGCCATAACCGATTTCAACTCGACAATCGGGGCGACTTCAAGACGTTTCATGCAGAGCTGACGGGCCATCGCGCAACACGTGGCGGCTCGACAACCCGCGCGGGCCGCGGGCGCGACAGAGGCCCGCGGGACGAGGGCTTTAACGTACGCACTTCCTACAAACCCTTACTAATCGCACTGACGATGGCGAAAACAGCTCCCGCCGATAGCGCCGATCGTGCACCAGGGGGCAGCTCGCCCGAGCAACTGTCGCACTCGCATAATGCAGGACAAGGGCCGCCCGACGTTTGGCGTCGAGCTCGCCGGCGGAGCAGCTTGCGCGGGACGACGGCGGAGGTTGCCCGGGGGAGGGAGGGGGCCGATCGTTGCTCAAAGTGCTGCGAGGCGATTGAGTAAGTACGGGCCTCCGTGCGCAGGGGATATATCGTGTCGGCGGGACGCTGACGAAGGTGAAGGAGCTGCGGGAGCGGCCCTGGGACAAGGGTGCGTTCTGTCTGTGTCTGTTTCGCGACAGCGCTTCTGACGCGGGTGCAGACTTGGACTCGGTGAACCTTGACGCGAACAAGAGTTGGGCGGGGGAGATCAGTATCGTGACGAGCGTGTGCTGAAGCAGTGGCATACGGGATCTGCCCGAACCCGCTCATGACGCGGGAGCACAAGCCACGAGGAGTTCCGTCGAGGCTGCGCGTGAGTGCTGGCTTTCACCGACAGTGATTAGGCTAGCGGAGCCGCGGCTGACAGATAAAGCACACCACCGGGGACCGATAAAACGACAGGTTAACGAATATCCGGCTGCACGAGCGCGTGACGAGCTCCCCGGATCCGAACTACACGCCACGCTGAAATACTTTATGGGCCATCTGCACAGGTGCGCGCACTCTGTTTGGCCCAGCCGGGAGGTACACTGACCCCGCGCCAGATGTCGCAGTACGAGGCGGAGAACTCGATGGACGATCCAGAACCTCGCGATCGTGGTTTGGTGGGCCGGACGCTGTTTTAAGCAGGCGGAGCCGGGGAACGCGACCATGTGAGGCAGCGGTGCAGTAGCATTCTGTCTTTAGGGAAGATCGCGCCGGGGCTGCAGAACAAGGTGCCGTGCGCTCGTGATGTGGCGGCGCTTCGCAACGCTTAGGGGTCGCACACAGGCGATTGACTAGACGATCTTGGAGCACTACACCGATACATCGATTTGTCCGAGGCGAGGGGGCGACGACGGAGCCGACCACGGAGCGGTGAACGCGTGTGGTGCGTGCGATCTTTCTCAATGTTGTGATACATGACCGTCCGTGATGATACAACCACCCTTCTCGCTTCACGTGGCTATTATCTTTCCACTCCACAGCACTGTATCACTTACAAGCAGAGTTGCAGTATTTATGTCAGCGGGCGGGGCTCGTCGGACAACTCAAGTTTTTTTGTTTGTATTTTCGCAGCAGTGTGTACTCTTTTCCGTTTATAATGGTCGCGGTGTTAGGCTCTCGCTGATGAGACGATTAGTCGCCAATGCTAATAGGGGAAATATGTTCAATGTGCGTGCGCGGGCAGCCTTGAGCCGCCGGCAGACGGGTGTGCACCCGGACGCGCTGTGGTGCAGTGTGTTTGCTGTGGAACTCGTTGCATTGGGCGCGAGCCTGAGAGGGTGGCGGACGATAGCATACTAATACATATGCGCTCCGCGGGACCATGGGTATAGGGACCGGCACTTTGCCAAATCGCGGCATCAGCGGGCAGAGACGGCGTGCGGCGCGCGGATATGGAGCCCTGCTGTCCGCATTTAGCGGCATATATTTGTTGGTCGTGGTCGTTTGAGCGCGCGCCGACAACTTGCCTGGTTAGGCGCGGCGGTGGGCAGCCAGCGAGTCGTCGCCGTGCCGCGTCCACTCGGTGCCAAACGAGGGGAAGATGATGGGTGTTCCGCAGCGTCGGGCAGCCGGCCAGCGCTGCCCAAGACGTGCAGAGAAGCGTGTGCTCATGCCGTCCCGCGTTGGACGTGCTCACCGCGTCGAGCGTCGTCTGTCGGGGAAAGGTCGAGCTGCGCGAGCTCCGGGAACGGGCGCCAGCACCGACGTCGAGGCCGACCGAGGAGGCTCTAGCCCGGCACGCGCGCGCACACGGATCGAAAACAACGGGATTAATCATCAGGTGCGCGGGGGGCAGGCGCGGACTCACGATGCCGGACAGGGCGTGGTGCAGCGTGTGCCGCAGCGCGAGGCGCACCTTGAGGCACTCGACGGCGGACAAATGCCGGGAGATGTCGCGCAGGAGCAGCGGCGTGACGGACATGGAGCCCATGTCGAGCCAGCGGATGCGCCGCGGCGCTCTGCGCGATCGCCGCGAGGTCGCGCTCCGTCACGAACTGGTGCCCGACCAGTTCTCAGCAGGCCCACCGGCCGCCCGGGGCAGCGACCGCCCCCGCCGTCGGGGCGCGCTGCCCCGCGGAACGTGCGCAGCGCGGGGGGGAGGTGCCCCGGCGTCGCGAGCGCGCAGGACTTCGTAGCAGTCGGCGAGCCGCAGGTGCTGGATCGACGGTGTCGCGGGCGAGGAACCACTCGATTGGCGGCGTCGGGTCCGAGGATGCGATTTGGGGGGCAGGGTTGCCCGCGCCCAACGCCGCTGAGGGCGAAGAGTCGCAGGAGCGGAAAGGCGCAGTCGCTGAGGATGCCACGCGAGGAAATCGAGCCCGCCCGACATCCCGAGCGCGAGCTCGAGTGTCTCGACGTGGGTGGAGAGTCTGTAGTGCGCGGTTGAGGATCCCGCAGGACGGCCTCGATGTGCTCCATGTACAGATCCCGAGGAACCGATCTGATTCTGTGAGCCATCGTATCGCGACCTTTCTTGACGCCTTCACAGAGATGGGGTTTTTTTTGCGCGATGGATGGTGTTCGCAGAACGCGACGTGTCTTGCGCGGGACGGGCGCGGTGAGGGGCACGGGCTCGGCGATGGCGTATGGGTGCGTGTAGAGGATGCGCTCCTGCGACGGCGTGGAAGCGTGCCGCGAGACGCGCACGACCTGGGCAAGGACGTTAGGCTGCAGATTCTCGAATACGGCGGCAAGCGTCTCGTTCGGAAGCGGGCTCGCCATCTGTGTCTACAATGCGAGGGGGGGAAGAGTAAAAATCGGGGCAGAGGCCCCCAGCGGCGAGATGAGAGTGGTTTTTACTGTACTGACCGCGACGCGGCGTATGTGACGCTTTCCCCGGCGAAAAAGGCTGTGTTTAGGGACGGTGCGGGGTGACGGACGTGTGCTGGGCAAACTATCAAGGGAATCTGTGGCCGATCCGAGAGCGATATTCGACGTGTGTAAAGAACTGTATGATGCGGATAAACACGCGGGGGTTCCGTGACGTTTCGTTGTGAGATGGCGTGGCAGAACCGGCGCAGGCTAGATGGGGGCGGTGAGAAATGCACGGAGGGACAGCGTCGGGCCGAGCGACGGTGGCTATGCTCTCACGCCGCGGTCTTGAGAAACACTCGTCTGGATGGAGCAGAGCCGTTCTCCAGCCATCGCCCGTCGCGTTATGAGGGCCCTGCAAATGTCCGCGGTCGGTAGCATGTCAGCACACAAAGGCGAGAGCAAACACCGCAGGGATAACCGAACGCAATTTTAAGCCTATCACGCGCACAGCATGATGAATAAGTGTGGCTCAACGAGAGGTGGGAATTACGAACACTAGTGTTACAGTAAATAGTGATACACCGAAGAAACCCCGAACGATAAATAGACGACGGCGGTCGTGGCGGCTTATGCACCGAAGCCCGTACAGCGTGCGCCCTGACCGCTTGAGTGCGTACGGGACGACGTCGAGCGCCGGTGACGGTCTTGCGCTTTTGCGTGCTCAGTGTAGGTGACCCGAGTCGCGGATAACCTGAGGACGGGGAGACGATGAGCAGGCTACTCACGCGACGCCAGGGATTGCAAGGGGCAAAAGGCACGTACGTTCTCGAGGAAGATCTTGAGGACACCTCGTGTCTCTTCGTAGATCAGACCCGAGATACGCTTGACTTCCTCCACGACGCGCCAGACGCCTGATGGTGCGGGCTTGGTAATAGCCTGCAACAACCGACGTCGGTAAGGTCCAAACGTTCGTGTTCGAAATACTTACCCTGGATGTTATCACGAAGAATCTTGCGGTGACGCTTGGGCGCCGCCCTTGTCCGAGACCCTAGAGAAGAAAAAGCCGTAAGTCCTTCGAACCTTGCACGAGGCCCACACGCATATACACACCTTGCCACCCTTTCCAACGGCCAGACATGTTGTAGTGGGTGATGAGTTGTTGAGGGGGTGAGTGGTAAAAAGTGTCGAGTCTCGAGGAGACGAGTCGTGTGAGTGCGAGTGTGTCGGGGAAGATGGAGGGGGCGAGAGGGCAGACGCGGCGCTATATAAAGGCCGCGGGTGTGTGCGCGCACAGTGACGAGTCTGTTTTTTAATGCGTTCAACGCGGGCGTCGCAACACGTGGCGCCTAACCGCGTCGCGTCCGGCGCTTGTGGGGTATATAAACCCCCCCGCCTGGCCTTCCTCCCCTCCCTGAGTTTCCCAGCAGGCCCTGATCACAGTGGGACCACCACCACACTCAAGGCCTTCAAAGCCCTTCTTTTTCGTCACTACAGTTATCAGAAATGGCCCGTACCAGTAAGCAGACCGCTTCGCAAGTCCACCGGTGGCATAGGCCCCCCGTGAAGCAGCTCGCT
Organism: Phlebiopsis flavidoalba; assembly: GCA_035772785.1. Classification (NCBI taxonomy): domain Eukaryota; kingdom Fungi; phylum Basidiomycota; class Agaricomycetes; order Polyporales; family Phanerochaetaceae; genus Phlebiopsis; species Phlebiopsis flavidoalba. The sequence continues at coordinate 118,919 of JAOCPU010000056.1, forward strand.
GCCAAGTCCGCGCGCGCAGACCGCCACCGTAAGATTTCTCCCTGCCTTCGTCTCAGGGCCACAGCTCCACCAGTCCTCTTAGGCCAACCGCGACTGGTGGTGTCAAGAAGCCTCACCGCTTTCAGGCCCGGATTACCATGGTCGCTCTCCGCGAGATCCGTCGCTACCAGAAAGTCGACCGATACTCGATCATTTGCTCGACATAGGGCCACACCGCAAGCTCCCCTTCCAACGTCTTGTTCGTGAGATCGGCTCAGGCACTTCAAGGTACTTGACCACCCCTCTCCTTCATAGTCACCATAGCTGACATACTACTCGCACAGACTGACCTCCGCTTCCAATCCTCCGCCGTCATGGCGCTGCAGGAGGCGTGTCCGCCGAGGCATACCTTGTCTCACTCTTCGAGGACACCAACCTGGCCGCTATCCACGCGAAGCGTGTCACCACTCCAGCCCAAGGATCTTGTCGCTCAAAGATGGCGAGGCGGCTGCGGGGGCGAGAGCGGCTGCGACCTAGACCGGGTTTTTCTCTTTCGCGTCGTTCGGGCTTGATTGAGTTCCCGTTTTTTTTTTCTGTTACCCACACTACGTGTCCGCGCGGCGCGTTGATCTACTGTGTCGTGTTGTATCTGTATTTTATCGTTATCTGCGTATACGTTTTCAGCTGTAGTGCTCGTGTTTTTTTTTTGGTGTGCATGCCTTAGGTGTGGTGTGGCCGTGAATTGCAGGGGGTGTGGCCTGTGATGTGAGGTTAAAATGGTCTGTGAAGACGAGAGATTTGTTGTGATCTGGTGCCAAGAAGAAAACCGTAAATAGTGGTACAAATGTAGTAGTAATGTGACACTTCCATACCGTGAAAATGCAGTAAAATCGCGAACAAACATGTATGAGAGGGAGACCTTATACCTCACTAAGTCTCGGCATGCTCCGCCGTTACTTTCATTGGGGAGCTCCTCTCGCATCAATGTTACGGTCAGTGAGCGCCGGAGCCGATAGTGCTCAGGACCCGTTCTCGACCATAGTGAGTTTCGCACAAAACGTGCTTGGCCGTGAAGAGAACGTCGCCTTGAACGCCCAGAGACACGCCACGACATGAACGTCGGCACGTTGATGAAGAACTTCATCATCGCCTGGCGAACATTTTTCGATCAGTATGCGGTCTATAGCGAGCGGATGATGACGTGCTCACGCAGGAGACTCGGGATAGTGGTTCTGGAAGATGTTCGTGGGCCTCGGACTGCGGCGGCCTTCTGGGTTCGCGTCACGCGACATCATGCTTCACGCCCTCGTAGTCGTGGATCTGGAGCATCTGTCCGTCGTCTTTCAAAGTCGAGCAGCTCACGATGCTCTTCTCCATGGAACTGAGAATACGCCAGCAGCTACGCAATGCGCTTCAGCTCAGGCGCATGCTACAGAGATGATAAGGAAGACATACCGAATGAACCGGCGCACGTCCGAGAACACGGCCTTGACGTCGACTTCTCCGCCATAGAATTGTAGCTACATGCGCACCGTAAGCACGGGTTGTTTTACATCCCCACCACGACGAACAAATAACACGCACCTGACAGGCCTGCCGTGCGTTATCCCTTCCCAAAGTTGCGCCCAGCCTGCCCAAACACGTCCCTCGGGGAACTGCTCGCTCACAATCTCGTCCACCTTCATCTCGTCGCGACGCAGCGCAGCGTCGGGCAACGAGCATCGTCTCCGCGTCCTTGAGCGCGCAGTTCCTGCTGACCAGCCGAATGAGCACCCATACGCAGAGACACGCATGCGACTCACCTCGCGCGCAAGCCTCTCAATTTCATGAGCACCACGGCTCACTTTCGCGTTCGCAGCCGGGCGGCAGGGTCGACCGTGACACCCCAGCAGTTCTGTTGAACGGCTTCGGCTCAGCCTTGTGCGTCGTCCGGCGCATACGCCGCCTTCCATATCTCTGGGAGTAGGGCCTATCGCGGTGCTGCGCATTAGCCTGACGCACCGCGAGCACATAAGAATCAGGGAACCCACCCTGAGCTCTTTTCACACGCAGGGCCGCCAAATGCTTTCAGGATTGTGAGTACTTCTGACAGTGTGATGCGGTTCTTGCCCGGCTCCGCGGCCTCGCGGTCTTCGTCTCGGTCGCCGAGGCAGGAACCTCAGGCGCCGCTGCGGGTTCTGCAGGCGCAGCTGCTGTGCGGTGTCGTCGTCGGCGCCGTGGTCTCTGCGGGGGGTCTCTACCGAGGAGTATGGCTGCGTGTAGACCGTCATGGTTGCTGTTGTAACGAAAGGGGAGGCGTGCGTGGGGGTTGTGCGAACGGAGTCGGATTCCGCCTTCTTGGAAGAATCCACAGTACTCGCCAAGCGCGCACGGATGAATACTGACAAGTGCCTATCTGATAAGATTTTTTGCATCTGTGGGGGAGTTATCTGATAAGATGCGCCCGGCGTGGCATCAATGGGATTGTGTGCTTACATCATCAAAATAAACCCTTTGCTTATAAAACTCCCACTACCTCCCGCGCAGGCGCGTCCGTCAGCTACCTTTTTCCCTCCATCTTCGCCCGCCGATTTGAGGCCGTCTGGCCGTTTCCTCGCCGCTTGCTGTTACCCCTCCCCGACGTCACGTCCCCTGATCTTGATACTAACACCCGTTCCGCCATGTCCTGCTTTCTTTTTCGACCATCTTGAGGGGGGAAGGATATGCACGCGACGCATTGAGGGCAGCTCGAGCTACCCACCGCCCGACGAAGACGACGCAGAGGGTCGACCAAGGGCCACCCTCGCAATGTCCGAGAGAAGCGAGTTCAGAAATATAGAGGAGCATGACACTGACACGGTGCATGTGTCGAGGTGCGTTGCCGCCACTGCGCTTCTCCCGTAACGTGGGAAGTGACATGCGCCCTGCAGTCGATAGAGAGCATGCTCAGAAACCAGCCGGGCATACACTCGGTCAAGGTCGCGCTCCTTGCGGAGCGTGCCGTCGCGAGTTCGACCCCGACGTGTCGGACCGCGGACAAGATGCATGTCGGTGAGTATGCGACCATCTGTCAAACGGTGTACCTGAGGGCGCTTGGCCTGCGTTTGCCTGCATTCGTCGGCTTCTGCAGTTCTGCTGCAGCGTCTTGCGTGTTCGCGCGTATTCCGCGCGCCCCCGGCGGAGGTCGGGCCATTCTCAAAAGTTCCAGTGCGAGTCTGTGCGAGGGACACGGGTGGAAATGATAGTTTGTCTGAATTGATTGTGATTACCGCATGGCCGCAGTCGTGGCATCTCTCCGTCTATCGCTCGCATGTCTGCATATGATCTCTGGCCATTATAATTCTGTTCCCAGCAATTACTAACGTCGACGCGCGTCTAGGAAATCTCGGATATCGGCTTCTGACTGCATGCTACTTTTTCCTTGGATTTTTTTTCACCGAACACCCGGTCCGACGTTGTCACTCTCTCGGATATACGGCATGACCTGCTCGGCCTGCACTTCGGACATGGTTGAGACCGCACTCTCTGAAATGCCTGGAATCACCAGCGTTGCTGTCCGCCCTGGCTACAGAGACCTGCAAAATCGAGTTCGATCGGGGGCTTGTTGGTCCGAGGGAGATGGTCGATCGCATTGAGGAGCTGGGCTTCGACGCGATGCTCTCTGACCAGGAGGACGCCACACAATTACGGTCACTCACGCGCGATGAAGGAGATTCAGGAGTGGAAACGTCGGTTCACACTGGAGCGTCGTCTTTCCCGCCGTCCCTCGTTCCCGTCTTCTGTTATCAGCATGGTGATGGTTTCGATGCGCCATCTTAAGTTCTTGCACGACTTCTTTGGCCACGCGCCTGCACAACGGTGTTTACCTCGGCGCGACTTCCTCGTCCTGCCTGCTCACAACACACTTCCAGTTCTGGCTAGGTGGCAAATTCTACAGCAATGCCTGGAAGGCCCTCCGCCACGGCAGTGCGACAATGGACGTCCTTGTCATGCTAGGCACCGGATCCGCAGCCTATTTTTATTCGCTATTTGCTCTCATCTGCGCCTTCTTTAACCCTGATCCTGACAGTTCCACCCCTTCGTCTTCTTCGACACGAGCACTATGCTGATTATGTTCGTCTCTCTCTCGGCCGGCTTCTCGAGAACCGGGCAAAAGGTCGCACGAGTGCCGCTCTCGGGGGGGAGGTATACGGATCTCATGGCCCTGGCGCCTTCTAATGGCGACGATCTACACCGACGCGACGCGCCCGCATGCACCCAGGAAAAGCGCATCCCCACTGAACTCGTCCAAGTCGGTGACACCGTCAAGCTCGTCCCCGGAGACAAGATCCCCCCGCCGACGGAACTGTCCTGCGCGGTTCTTCGACTGTCGACGAGAGCGCAGCACGTGGGCGAAGCCGCTGCCGATTCTGAAACAGGCGGGGGCGACAGCGTCATCGGCGTCGGGGTTGTACGGTGGTCAACGGCCTCGGCACGTTCGACATGGTCGTGACCCGTGCGGGCAAGGACACGCGCGTTTGGCGCAGATCGTCAAGCTCGTCGAGGACCGCGCAGCTGGACGTCCAAGGCGCCGATCCAGGCGTTCGCGGACAAGGTCGCAGGCTACTTTGTCCCCACTGTCGTGTCTCCTCGCCGTCGTCACCTTCACCGGGTGGATGATCATCTCGCACAAATCGTGGGCGAGGACTCGACTGCCGGAGATGTTCCGCCACAAGAGCGCGAGCAAGTTTGCGGTGTGCTTGCAGCTCTGCATCTCCGTCGTCGTCGTCGCGTGCCCCTGCGCACTGTCGGGCTCAGCACACCCACGGCGATCATGGTCGGGACTGGGAATAGGCGCACAGAACGGTATCCTCATCAAGGGCGGTAGCCGTGCGCTCGAGGCTAGTCGCAGCATCAAGCGTATCGTCCTGGACAAGACTGGAACCGTCACGGAGGGGAAAGATGACCGTCGCGCAATGGTCATGGGGGCTCAGTCGGACTACGATGGCAGCCGCACCCCTTCAGAAGTACCCTTGTCGACAGTCGTCATCGGCGACCTCCCGTCGTGCAGATGTCATTGCCCTTGTCGCAGCCACGGAGGCGCGCTCTGAACACCCTCTTGCCAAAGCCGTAGCGGTGTACGGCAAAGACGTGCTGGGACAATCCGCCTGTCGCCGCTGTCGCGCTGGGTCAACCTCGACACCTTCGAGAGTGTCACCGGTGCCGGTGTCAAGGCCACCGTGACGGTCGCCGGCTCGAGCGGGAATATACCACAGTGTGTACATTGGTCATGTCCGCTTTGTCCTCGCAGACAGACGAGGTTCATCTTCCTTCGTCGCTGGCGACATTCGACAGCGTTGAGGAAGAGAGCCAGGGACGCACTGCGATCTTTGTGTCCATCTCCAGCGGGATGTCGCGCCCGACAATAGTTACTGCCATCGCGCTCAGGTCGGACGCTCCGAAGAAGTCGTCGAAGCAGGCGGTGAGGGCTCTGGAGGCTATGGGTGTAGAGGTGAATATGATGACGGGCGATGCAAAGGGCACGGCGCTTGCCATTGCGAAGCAGGTGGGCATTCGTGAAGATCGTGTTTGGGCGAATATGAGCCCGAAGGGCAAGGCTGCTGTCGTCACGGAGCTTATGGAAAAGTACGGCGGAGGTGTCGCAATGGTACGTTCGCAGATGAAGTTTAGTATTCACATTAGCTAACATACGTCCTGCAGGTCGAGATGGTATTAACGACTCCCCAGCGCTCGTCGCTGCCTCTGTGGGCATTGCTCTTTCTTCAGGCACATCAGTCGCCATCGAAGCCGCCGACATCGTCCTCATTCGCTCAGATTTGCTCGACGTTGTCGCCGCCCTGCATCTCTCGCGCTCTATCTTCTCTGTTATCCGCCGCAACCTCGTCTGGGCGTGCATCTACAATGTCCTCGGCATTCCTCTCGCTATGGGTCTCTTCCTCCCCTTCGGCTTACATCTCCACCCAATGATGGCTGGCGCGGCGATGGCGTTCTCCTCCGTTAGCGTTGTGACGAGCTCGTTATTCTTGAAGTGGTGGACGCGTCCGGCGAGTAGCATCATGCCCGGCGATGCCACCCCTCGCGTAACAATGGTCTCGACTCCCTGAGGCTAACCGTGGCATGAGTCATGGAGTGGCTTCAAGGATGTGTTCCGGAGTAGAAAGAAGACGGGGGGTACAGTCAGCTTCCGGTAGAAATGAATGAGGTGTGATCTTTGGGTTTTTTCGACTTCGTTCGTTTCTTGTATTTTATCTTGCGTGGACTACATCTCATTCCATCTGCTGTGTACTTCTAGTCATACATTCTAGCTCATTGGGCATTAATGGAAAACTTGAAATCACTTTGAGGGCATACGTCAAAGTATTCTGTTTCTCGAGGGCCGCTGACCTGAACGCGAGTTTACGTGTAACATGAGACTGGCTTTACGTTGGCACTGATCGGCTCAGGCGAAACCCACGCTCTCTTTCGAGTTTGGAAGTATGGACTCTTTGGTCTTTATCAGAATAGGCAACTTGACCCAACGCACCTCATCGGTGTGTTATGCGTTCAAACGCCTGTGGCCACGGTGAGTCATTCTCGTCTATCTTGGTCTCACCGGATATGCGAACTGCTCGCATAAATATGAGAGTGCGACAGAGCACATCATGACGTCTGCACCCAACCGCACGCCACAGGCCTCTATCCGACTTTCAAGCCTCCGAGACCCTCAAGTTTGCTCATTCTCAACTTCAAGTATGGGCCAATATTGGAAGATGTCAGTATCGTTAGACGACAGCCGTTCGTTCCGTATTGATCCTCCTCATATCTTCAGAATCGATATTGACGGCGAGGAGGGTATCGAGTACGTGGACGGAGGGCTCAAGCTTGCAGAATTGTTTTGGCGTTCGGACATCGACCATAGCTTGGTTGATCTCCTTCTTGTGAGATCCTTCCCAGTGGTGCAATTGGCCAGTCGCATGCGGTACGCTCAAGAATCTAGCTCCCCACCCTCTTTCTTCTCTGACAACGTGTTCGACAGAGCAAGTACCGGCGATGTGGCCAGCTTGGACTCCAGACTGCTTCGCCTGCCGAACGAGCTACTCTTCGCTATTGCCACCAACTTGACAACTCTTCAAGACGCTGTCTGCTTCGCACTTACCCACAATAAGCTCGGAGAGAAATTGCATGTCAGCATCTCTGCGAGCTGATGACCCCTGAACTATATCCGTGGGTTGGACATCGTCTAGCGTGTATCGGAGACTACACAGACACTTTTCCAGAACATCTGAAAGAGGTGGTGGCCACGAAGCTGTCGGAAACGGGCTATAAGACCTTCTACAGATACGCCCTCCCATTTTTGGCCACGAATCGTTCCTTGTCGTGGAGGTACATCATCGGTCGTCGAACACATTCAAATGCTCTCTTCGAAGACCTCAAAATGACTACGCGGGATTCACAGAGGCTGAAGGAGTTTTTGGATATAGTGGAGAAGATTGAGATCGAAGAACCCAAAGACATCAACCTCCTCGTTTTGTGCAATCTCACAATGGGCACATATGTGAAGGGTAGCGCGGTGAAGACAAAATTCGGCGAGAGGCTTTCGCTTGGCGTACTACTTCTGTCACACATTTGCTGGTCGGATGATACAGGCTCTGTGTGTGGGTCAAGGGTCCCAGTCGAAAGGGGACGCTGGGTGTGTCATTGCTTTGAGATCACGACTGCCGCGGAGATGAGATCGATGAGACCGGAGGTTGCATGGACGGACGTTACTGAAACGTATGTTACACACCTGGAAGAATTGTGGCGTAACAGCGAGTACTAGTAGAGCTACTTCGAATCGTGCGCCACAATAATCAGTATACGATCCGAAGTTGCAAATGTGCTAATCATGTGGTGAGAAGCATAGAAGTGAAAATCATGTTAGCTCTAGGGTAATGCCATCAATGTCAATGAAGTTTCAGGCCGAGGAATGAATAAATTCTCCTTTGAGACATCTAGGGCTAGGCGTGCCGTAATTCTGAAGCGTGAATGAACATACACATTGATTTTTTTTGAAGATCAACTTAATGAACGACGAATCTCAACAGAATTTCAAGGGGAGAAGATTCGAATCGAATCGACAGTCGAATGCCACGGGCCACCGCTGGTGTCTGGTGGCACAACTTCAACGAGTCTTCACTTCAGATTCCGCTTTGATAGCTATCTGGATGAGACGCAAGATGCGCATCGGAGCCATATCCACGGTCATAACAAGGGTATGAGGAAGAAAGGGACATAAGAGGACAGCAAGAGCAACCGTTGCTCATTGGGTGACGGAGACAATTTCCAGCGGCGATAGTCTCGGGAGTTGTTAGAGGGATCGCAAACACGACGGCAATGCAAGGCAGGGTTGTGGTAGCTGTTGACGCTGCGTATATCAACATCAGCAGATAATCTTCTGAGAATCTGCGCTTCCTTTAGTCTGATCCACCGCGGGTTGATAAACAAATGAGGAAACCGTACTTCTCAGCAAGCCACGCATGCCCAAGATAAAGACTGGGAGTTGAAATAACCCTGTCATGATTTGTTATGATTATTTTATGATGGAAGTTGAACAATTGATATCTTACAGTTCCAAAGACAGGAACGACTGGAACCATACGTAGTTCTCGGGACTTCCAAGGTAGCCCATGGCCCGCCAATAAGAGGGTCTTGGGACATGTTGACGTATAGTTGAGGTAGCAAGGCAATATATTTCGGAGTAAAGGAAGCAGGGTACAGAGCCTGCAAGTCCACTAGGAGCGTTGCTGGCACATGCTCTAAACAACAGTGCGGTTACAGACTCACACGATGCTATGGAGGAGGATATATCTTAAACCAAAAAGAAGCAAAAATAGAAAAGATCCAGGGGCCTTTGAGTGAGAGGTGCTGCCATTTTTGCTACGATACCAAGAGCCCACAGCGTGAGCGTGACGAAGAAGCAACTGCCCGCGTCGAGTAGTGGGCTGAACTCGTTGAGCTCCAGGCTCATTGCGGGGGGCGCGACAAAAAAAGGATCGCGACTGTGTGACATGTGACTGCGTGACATCTCGTCACGACCCGCGTCGATATTCTGGGACATTATTCTGCGCGATTTGCGTTTTTTCTTGTCGACCACCACTGGCCCCGTCCAACGCAATGTCGTACTACCCATATCAACGGATATTCGTGAATGCCACTTCTACCGTCGCTGTATCAGGGCCACATTTACAAGTCCTCGACACGCAGTGCGTCTGTTTGGATTCATTCCATGAGATCAACCTCACATCCTTCAGGACAGGACGGGCAATGTGATTAATTCGACGCATACACAAGAACAATCTGTCAAGGATGCTGTGGTCAAGTCGGGGTCTATACGATGCATAGACGTTGACTCCGGGTTTACGCATATTGCTGCATCCGGTGAAGACAAAAAGCTAAAAGTATGGCGTCTGGATGGGCTGAGCTACTGAGCGAAAGGTATGTAAGTCGACGCTGTTTACAGATGACTAGCTCATGATATCCTAGGGAACTACCGAAGAAGCCCACCGAAAATTCATTTCACTCGCGACGGCCAAACTATTCTAGTCTCAGACAAGTTTGGAGACATCTTCAGGTGTATGCTATGCATTTTTGTGTGTTGTGTCCAGATTCGCTTCTAAGTCATTTTCAGCTATCCTCTTCATCCAGACCCCACTAAAAAGGCTTCAGCGGTTCCAGCCGATACCGCAGAGGCCACCGAAGCCTCCAGGCGGTAAGCGCGATCGTCTCGCACGAGAATCCTTCCGACGGACTCTTATCCTCGGACATACTTCCCTCTTGACGACTTTTCGTATTGACAGAAGACGAAAAATACGTCATACCAGTTGCGGACCGCGACGGAGCGACGAGATCATCCGTGTGGAGTTTTGGTATCCTCAGGGCTACGTCATTGAAAGGTTCTGTGTCTCGGCCACCGCAAGTGAGCATCTCTGCGTATATTCGGTGGCTCTAGCCTGACTGTCTTTACCAAGATTCGTTTTCCGCTGTCCATGTGCCCAAGTTCGCACCGACAGTCCTCATCTCTGGAGGTGGCGATTCAGAGCTTAAGCTATGGGACTGGATGTCCGGGGAGCATCTCGGTGACATAACCCGTTTTCGAGATTGTTGAGCCCTACCTTGTAGTACGACCTACAAAGGGACATGTATCTCATCTGAAGAAGACGACGAAGAACAAGGTGCTATCTCCGAGAAAGCTGCGAAGCGGAAGGGCAAAGGGAAGAAGAATAAGGGCAAGGGCAAAGCAGACGAGAAAGTGGAACCGGTCGCCGGCACAGAGGATGAGGCAGTTGCAACAACCGCCCCTGTAGAAGAAGTCCAAAGCACAGTGACTGAAGAGCCAGTTCAAAGCGCCGCCGTCGGTGAGACCCAAGGAACGCCGCTGGTTTTAGTTGTGGGTCGGTTATCGTCAGCCAACATACCAGGCCAAGGCAAGTTCATTGTGTTCAACGCTATTGGGTATGGTTCGAGTTGCTATCTGGTCGCGCATAGCTAATAGCGCACGATAGAGCCACTGCTCTCTTTTTTATTTCGCATATCCAGAAGACATTATAACCAAACCTGAAATTAGCTCGCTCGATTTGCAACCGCCCAATCATCGATTTTTCGGTCGATGAAAAGGGGGATATATGGGCACTTACCGATGGTGAATGGCGTAGACAGTCCGCAGACAACCAGGACAGCCACAGTTGTGGTGTCCAGTTACTTCGCTGGGGTAGACAGCAAGGTGTGTGTCATATATGGCTGCTCCACAACTACGCTAACTAAGGTATAGTTGACAATCGTCGATCCGGACTCTGCGCCCAAGGTGCTTGAAACCTTGAACCAGTCGAGCAAGATACCTGGTAAGCGGCGTTTTCGTCACTCACCTTACCATTGTGGCTTGAATAGTTCCCGCGTAGCAACTCCTGCCGAGCTTAAGGCTCTCGACGTATACTCGGCACTGGCTAGCATGCCGAAGAATGTTGACCCCGAACACGATCCTATGCGTCGCAACGATCTCGACGCTCTCGAAGCTGCTGTCAACCCCTTCGACTCCTCCGTCCGCGATGACACTCCTCAGGCCGGCCGAAAGGCAGCAAAACGAGAGAGCTTACGCAGCGTGAAGCAGCTAGGCTCAAGAGAAAGCAAGCCCTGGAAGCACATATCCAGTTGGACCATCTGGGCGCAGCCTCAGCGAGCCCTTCTGTTTGAATAACCCGTTCTGTGTTGAAACGACAACAGACAACCCAAAAAGGCCAAGGCAGATATAGAGAGTGTCATTGGCACGACGGAAGGTGATGTAGAAATGAGCGAAGCCGTATAAGCAATGATGTATCTACAATCGCGGAAGCCCTCAAGGGCTCTGTAAAACTGTACGAACTACGCAACGTGAACTTGTTTCTGTGCACTGTTTCCGACTCGAAATGTCGTGGGAACTATATACCGAAAACGGCGCAATGTGGTGATCGACACGGCGCGCGGTGCTTGTTACGGTCATCACGCACCGTGTCAATGGTGCTTGGCAGGGTAGCAGGCCTGCCTTTTCACTCCCACCACCACTGCGCTTCGGGCTCCTAATGGACTACGCTCGAGCATGGCTACCTAAATCCAAACTCAAACTTATACCGCTCGTTCTCGGTGCTGTGGGTCTTCCTCTGGGTCCCTCGTGCCGTTTCCTGGGCCCCATCGCCTCTAGACGAACGATTTTCATGGAGGCGGTCGACATGGATATAAACCACCTCCACGACTGCGCCCTTATCCCACCCCCACAGGCAGACACCGGGTGCAGTGTGCAAGCTCGCGCCGAACAGTCAAGGGAGCATTTGTACATGCATATGACGGGTATTTGAAGTATGCTGCGCCACATGACGAGTTTTGTTACCTGTGTCGAAATGCAGCCGTGGACAAGTACGTTGTGTCAGTTCATGAATCATTGACATGTTGTACATCATATGAAGCTTCAATGGATGGGGTCTCACTATGGTCGAATCTTTGGACACTATGTGGATCATGCGGTTCTACAAGAAGATTTCATGGATGTAATGCCGATAAAGCTAATATGACATTCGAGTTACGAAGGGTGCAGTTTGCTTCGTCCCTTCGTACCGCAAATACTCTAAGCCTTGTGACGTCTAGACCGCATACGCTCCATTCTTTGAGACAGTCATTCGTTACCCTTCGGCGGACTCTTATCTGCCTATGCACTTTCGGGACAGCCCACGCTTCTTGCTCGTGCGGATGATCTTGGAAGGATGCTTCTACCCGCTTTCAACACCACACATGGCTTGGCACATGTATGCTGTGTAAACACTGTCACGTGGGTGAGTTCTATAGAGGCATCCAAAGCCATGCTTAATGTTTCACAAGAGGTGCAACACGACAAGGGTGGTCAGCTGACGTCTTATGGGCGGAGGCACTGAGCTGCCAACTCGAGTACAAGTATCTTGCACATCTCACAGGCCGCAAAGAGTATTTTGAAAACATGTAAGTCGCTCGTCAGCTCGCATGATGCTCGTTCTCATGCCGTTGTGATAGAACACCAGAAGGTAGAACACATAATGGACATCATGGAGTCAGCGGATGTGAAAGATGGCATGTTCCCCACTAAGTGGAACATGGCGAACCGCGATGCTCATCTAATGGCAAGTTACAGTAAGATGTAATCCTCGTGCCAAATACTGAACACGCTATAGACCAATTTTTCGGTCGGGGGCTTTTGCAGATAGTGCTCATGAGTACCTACTCAAGCAATGGTTGCTGACCAGTCGATATGAAAGCAAAGCCAAAGAATCTCTGTAGGTCAACTATTCATATCGACCTTCTGTTCACCTCACACATCGTCTGTCGCAGACCTGAAATCTACGTCTGCAATTATCAAACACCTTCTATACCTGACTCCAAAACGACAACTGCTCTATGTCACGGATGTCTCTGGATCCGACCAATGGCCATCCCACACCTTTGAGCACTTGTCCTGCTTCCTTCCAGGTCCTCCTTGCCCTTGGCGCCCACACGCTCCCCTCTCAGAGGACGACCAACAGCTGCACATGTGGGCCGCTGAGGGGCTCGCGAATACGTGCTGGGCGACCTACGCGGACCACAAGGCTGGCTTGGGCCCTAAGGACGAGATGGTGATGGACGCTTGGGACGAAGATCCCAGCGGGTTCAAGGGCAAGTGGATCGACCATGTCAAGGCTTGGAAGAAGAGAGGGAGTCCTAGGGTAATGTTCCGCCTGGCCTAGGAGAACCAGAGGGCGAAGGACCGTGGACAGCGTGAATACACGTCTCGCCATGGGACAGTACTATCTACTCAGGACCCGAGGTGCTTTCGCCATATAAACTCAAAATTCATCAGACCATTGACTAGTGTCATGCCAGACCGTTGAAACGTTCTGCATTATGTGGCGGGTCACCAGGGATGAAAAGTGGCGCGAGCGGGGATGGGCTGTCTTCCAGGCCATAGAACGTGAGACCAAGACTTCCAGCGGCTACGCCACGATCGGCTCTCCGTAGAAGTGTCCCCTGCGCCGCAGATGAATGGAATGCCCAGGTCGGTCATTTTCCCTCTCTCCTCTTTCGTAAGGTCTGACCCACCCTGCTCATCAGCTTCTTTTTGGCTGAGACGTAAAGCGATCTCCCGTACAAAAAAGAGACACCTGCTAACGGGCTTTTGATAGTCTGAAATACCTCTACCTCCTCTTCAGCGAAGAGGAGCTGATCCCTCTTGACCATTGGGTATTCAATACCGAGGCCCATCCGTTACCAGTTTTCGAATGGGCGGACTGGGAGAAACAACGATATCCATTAGATAACCTAACACCTCACTTTACCCAACGATTTTAGTGCTCCCTATCATAAAATCCAAAAGGCTCGTTCATTTAGGTGCGCTGACGACCAGAGGTCGCTTGTTGGATGCAAGTGCTATGAACTCGTGCAATTGCAAACAGCGTAGTCAATGATTCTTTTTCGCGCAACGAAAGCATCCATCACCATCTTAGCTTACTAATCATTTTCATTCGATGGACGCAAACGGAGCTGACTATGAGCCACTCCCACCTCTACCGCCTCTTCGCATTCGCTTCTCGTGAGGATACGAGCTCGGATGAGTTATACTCACGCTCCCGTGCAGACTCGGTGTCATGGTCAAGACAGACGAACGCGCGGTATCACAAGGAGAAAGCTTTCTTTTGGGATGACCATAGTTCTGATCGCGGACAACTTTAGGTATCGATTAGTAGTCACGAATATCTGCACAATGTTTCAAAGTCAGATACTGCGTCTTATTTGGTCGTGTTAGGAATTCAAAGTGGCCGCATTCCATATCGGGTGGGCGCCCGTGGACTACCACCTCTCCGCAGCGGGCGGCTCGATGAGTTCGAGCCGACCTGAGGCTGTACCCAGCTTACCAGCTCAATACCTTCCTCTTGAGTATATTGACCGGGGAGATTAACGTCGAGCGATGAAGCTCGCGGCGGGACAATGGCTAGCCACGTGGGGTTCGCCTAGTGCGCCTAATTTCCTAATTGGTGGTATAAATAGTCCTGGTCAGCCCCGCCACCCTCTCTTGCCCGTGGAACCACCATCAACCCTCCGCCCCGTTACTCCTCTCAACGCTCTTGGCTCACCCATCTTTCCGCATATATGTTGCTCAGCGTTTTGTCTTGCGCATCTTTCGCACCTTCTCTTCTGTTTTCTGGCCTTCGGCGCTCTTCACTCTGGCCTTTGGTTCAAGTTCAAGCTGTGGCGCTGATCTCTTCGGACTCCTTCCTGGCGTTCTTTTGCTTCAGAGACGTGCTGCTTACTCGGTATCATGGGTGGTTGGCGACCTCCACTGCTTCCTCAACTCAAGCTGCCTTTCTCGGTTCTCTGGTGAGTGTGGTGGCGACTGGGTCGTCTCTTGTGGCCGGTGGCCGAGGCTGACATAGTTTTGGGTTCAAGGTGTGACACGTGTGTGGCCATGGCCCTTGACACAAAGTCGTAGTATCAAGACAGTCAATTCAGTACTCTCGGGTGCCAAGACGTGACGGGTGCGTGGTCTAATGGCCCGGAAGACAAGCTCGTCAAAAAATAGGCCCAAGACAAGATGATGAAGGAATCACGAACGACGACTGTGAGTGTCTGTGGACTCCCAAGATTCCAAGATCGGTCACGTCTGTGGTAACACAGTGGTTGACGGCGACCTCTGTGACTCGCCTCGTGAAGAAGCAAATAAGCCACTCTACTCTTTATTGGTAAGTTGCTGGGTTACGGGTGGCTAACCGTCCGCCAACTTACCTCAACGCAGCGAGCCAGGCTCTCGGTCTGGTCTGATCTTCTGGTAGTTTAGGGCGAACGGCGACCTCTGTGGCTTTCTGCTATGACCACAACCGACTTATGCTTCTCTCTTGTACTTGGGGCCCGAGTCTCCACGCGCCAGCGGTGACTGGCGACTTCTGCATCAAGGACTCTGACGGCTCTATCCCTCAGTGCGACGTTATGGGTGGTATTGGGGCCGGAGAAGCGATTTTTTTCGATATCACGCGCACAGACGACTCCTTGAGAGACCTGGGTCACTAAACCGGTTCGGGCGGTCGACGAACTCCGTACCAAGAATTACATAGAAGGCGCCTTTACATCTGGCTTTTTGGTAGTGGGACGACTTGCGGCGACGTCCTCTACACGAAAAAGCTGCATGCAACCTCGTCTGGTCTCGGCCGCTTCTGGTCACGACGGTCGGTGTGCAGCATGAGATCGGGGGTCGAGGACGACAAGGAACCTCTCTGGCTGTGGCCACTCCAACACCGTCGGTTACGGGCCGTCGGGCTGTAGCACAGGTGGGCGGCGACCTCTGTGACTCCCGTGAACAAGCGCAAATAGCCACTCTCCTGCTTTTCTGGTAGTACGGACGGATGGCTGACCTCCGATACTTCCTCAACGCAATAAGCCTCTTCTGGTGACTCCAGACTCCTGGTATTTCGGCGGGCGAATGGTGACCTCTACAGCTTCCCGATCAAAGAACGCAAGCAGCCTCTCTTGGACACTCTGGATACGTACGCGGTGGACACCGAACTCCTGGGGCAAAAAGTGACGTACTAAATGCGTCTCTGTATTCTCTTGAGCTCCGAGACATGGTTGGGGTTTTGAAGACGACCGTGGGCAGTGTCATCCTCGGCCTTCAACATTTCCATTGTGCAACTCGTGGCGCGATCATAGTCGGCTACTACTTACCGTCAAACGTCTCAGCCTATTCAAAGAGTCTGCCTCAAACACACGACCCCTGAGGTCCGGCGTGCTCAAAAGCACGTCGGGGGTGGCGGCGGGTCCTCAGGGTGGGCTTAATGCCCGTGTCGACGCGTGTTCTCTCGCGCAAACATTACTGCAGCACCCGTCTTGCCTCTTCCCCACCTCTCTCACTGGACTCGAGTTGTGTCTTCGCGCTCGGTCTCGTCGCTCTCGCTGTTTGCGGTTTCTTAGGCACCTTGCAAAACGCAATAAACCTTGAGGGCCCGACGTCACACGTCTATATTAGGGGTGGTGGTGGGACCTCAGGTGTTGGGCCTGGTTGCCCGTGTCTGCGTATCGCTTGCTGCCCTTCCTCTATGCGAAAACGGGTGCGTCTTCTAAATAATCCGCAGTTTGCTCCGCATGTTTCTCGCCCGCGTTGGAATCTACCACCTCGATATCTCGAGGCTTTCCCTGTCTTTCTACCATACGGATATCACAAGACTTGTCTCGACTGCCCTCGAGGCCTGAGCCTAAGGACTCACAGGACGCCTGTGGTGTCACACTTTGAATACATTCCTCGTTGGCGCAATCGGTGCGCCTTGCCTTTCGTCGTCGTTCGCTGCTCGCGGTTTCTAGTCATCACGTGTCGATATATTGAAGCCCGACGTCATCACGCTGGGGTGGGTGGATGAGACTTCGGGGTGGGTCTGTACTCTCTAGCTGGCCTCTCAAGGTGGTGACCGTTCCAGCGGACGCTCGCAGCCTCAGTCTCACCACTGCGATTCGTGTACGGTCTGCCCAGACGGTGCGTCTTCACGATTCGTATCTTGTGCTCCTAGGCTTCTAGGCACTTTCCAACACACGACAAACCCTTGAGGCCCGACGTCAACACGTCGGGGGTGGAGGCGGGACCTCAGGGAGGGTTCAATGCCCGCGCCGGCGCAAGGCCATGTTTACCTTTTTTTGCGCTTCATACATGTCTTTACGTCTCTAGACTGGCTTTGCTTCGCTCCCTACGTTTTTTTAGCCTCGCAAAATTTCTAAACAAGAGCGTTTAAAAGGTTGAAAGAGGTGCGCAGGCGTACACGAGTGCATTCAGAGCGAATCAGTGTGTCCTCCAACTTCATTGAAATGTGTATACTTCTACATGCTTCACCCGCACACCGAAATACAAAGCCTGAGGTCGAGTGCCGATTGTCAAACTCCTTGCCGTAAGGTTCGAGATCCTTGCAGACACCGCGATTGTCCTCTAGTTGACACGCTGTCTTACAGGGGACGGAAGGTTAAACTGTAGCGAGGATGTGAGTCGAGGTCTTCGTTGTAAAGTAACGCAAATTATCGCAGCCTTTCTTCAAGTTCCTTCAACTCTTTTCTGTGTTTGTCTGGGTCTTAGATCTGCGCTACTATACTTATGTGTGGTCACAATGTTTAATGTTGTTGTTTATCTCTACGTCCTTTACCATAGCAGGGGTTGGTCAAATCAATTCACCCCAGCCATTACCTTGGGATGTATTTTTCTTACTCTGCTTCACGGGTGCTTTATCTTTGGTCGTGTTAGGATTCAAAGCGGCCGCATTCCATTTCGCGCGGGCGCCGCATACCATTTTCGGTTGGCGCTCGCTCAAACCGGGCTCTTTTACGGGGCAGTCGTCTTCCAGGTAGGATGTACCGCGCTTCGAAGTAAAGCGACGAAAATATGTAGGTATATGTTTTTAGGATGCTCAGCTGTACTGCTAGATTTGAGCTGGGGGGCCCACAACCTCTTGATGAAGTTCGTGGCGGACAACGGCCAGCCACGTGGAGTTCGTTAGGCGCCTAATTTCCTAATTACGATTTATTACCTATATATTAAAACCACATGCCACGACTCTTCAAATTGGCTCATTCTCTTTCTTATTCGCTCTTATTCCTTGGTCTGTTCTCCCGGCCTTTTATACCGCTCGCTTGGACCTTCTGTAGCATAGACCTGATCTTGCACCCGATGTGAACTACAATAACAAACGTTCTGCCCGCAGCTCCGCGCAGTTAAAGAGAAACAAAAAGGGGGTGATGAACACCACAAGTTTGTGCCATGATCAGCACGTTGGGAGCTTAATAAATATTAATGTTGTCTCCAGCGGTTCATCCTTTTACATGCTCATTTCCCCTTTCCCCCTTTCTCAAAAGCTCATTGCAGTTCTTACTTTCTCTCTCGTTTACACCCTTGCCGTAATTTGCACCTTTTCCGGAGTTCAAATTAGGGCTCTATTGGCACATTGCTCTTTTCCAGTGACAATGTGACATCGCATTTTTGTAGTTAAAATAACTTCAATAAATATTATTCTTGGCAGAAACTAACCCTCTAATTTTAATCCGTTCGCCAAAGCGGAGCGAGGAAACTCTTGTGAATAATAAATCGTTTCCAATGCGTGTTTGGGTATTGGGGATCTCTTCCTAACCCAAAATTTCGTCGAAAGCGTGGGAAAGTGCGATTTTTGTTTACCGTTCGTTCGATTCAAAATTGAGCGTCTCTCGGGCGTCTGGCAACCTTAACCCTAGGGTTTCCAATACAAATTTGAATCAAAACTTGTACGATTTTCTGACATTGTCGTACATGGATCTGACTGCTGAATATTGCTACTAACTATGCAGACCCCTGAAACTACCCCCCGCTCAAGTCATTACGCTAAGCGCCCGATGTTTTCAACTCCTGCAGCTCGCACAAACTTCGACGAACTTTCGTTCCAGAATTAGCGCCCGTCTGTCCGCCCCCTTACCTTGCGAAGGACATACTCTTCATCTTTAGAGGGTATATTTAGTGATGTCTGAAGTGTTTCTTTTAGCCACAAAAATGTATTATTTAATCTCTGTATCTCTGTTAACACTCTAATCGATGTCAATGCATCCATGTTTTCGCGTTTTGTCGAGTTTCGGCGTTCCCCGTGCGCCACAACGGTTATGATCGCTTCCGCTTTCGGACGGTACACTGTCGCGACTAGGAGCTCTTATTCGTTTATCTGTTGTTTGACAGTATACATATTATTATTTGGTCTCTTCAGATATCTCACATAGGATTTAAGAGTAGGGGTATAAAATAGATTGAGAGAAATTATCTACTACACAGAGGGAAACTGACAAGGGGGGTTTGCACAGCCAGAACACACCTCACACTGGGGGAGGGTAGTTCTTGTCCTCGTCGCGCCCGCGTTGAGCCGTCACTGTTGTGTGCTGTCCGCGCCGTCTTCTTCGATTCATGATTGTTCAGTCTATGCCGTAGCGGCGGCGTAGGTGACTTTGTCGCTGCCGTCCGCGTCACATCATTGTTGTCCTCGTCATGGGCGGCCACGTCGCGCTGTGTGCAGCCCTTGTCACGCTGTGGCCATCCTCGTTGAGGCCGTCTTCTCCACGTCGTGCTCAACCCTTTAGAAGTTGTCCTTGTCGCACTGTGGCTGTGCCCGGTGCCCGCTCTGGTTATCCTCATCGTGCGTCCACATAGCGTGCGGCTGTCCGCATCGCAGCTCACCTTGCTGTGCCGGCCACGCCGGCCACGTCGCATCGTGTCCGTGCACGTCGTAGTCGACCTCAGCGCGTTGTGGTTGGCCTCGTCGCGTCGCGTCCAGCCTTGCCGCGCCAGTCCCCTCGCCGTGCCGTCCTCGTTGTGTTGTGGCTGTCGCGTTATGGTAAAGCTCAATGCGCCGTGGATGTCCCAGTCGTACCGTGCGATCCACGTCGTGTCATAGCCACCTGCATCGTGCGCGTCATGCGTCATGCGGTGACCGTCGCGGCTTGGTCGTCCTCGTCGGGGTATCCTTGGTGCGTAGTGGTTGTCCTCGCGAGTGCTACGCACACCATGCGCATGTTTTGTGTCTTGGCGATGGTGCGCGGCCAGCATGCGTGAGGCTCCGGCGTGGATGCACGACCACGAAGTGGTCGGTGAGCGCGCTGTGCCCGAACCCGTGGCCTGTATGCGCGACCAAGCGGCGGTTGCCGGTGCGTTGACGCGTCTGGAGGTATTCAAATGGAGGGTGACCCGTCTTCGCTCCCAGGTGTCTTCGGGTGTGCACTTCTGCACATGGGAGGGGCCTGCGCATGATGGAAGGGACACACCGAGCTCGCAGGCTCGCGGCGGCGGACAAAAACACAACATGGGAAGGTTATTTACCTTTTCCGAGAATACGTGCACTCTTGGAGGGCATGTGCGTTGTGGAGCTGAGGGTGCGGTCGCGCAAGTTCAGTTTGGTGTGTGCGCGGGAGAACCAGCGACGCACCTAGTACCAAGCGAGCTCCATGCTCGTTTGTATCTACCTAAAGCTGGAAGGTGTGCACGGCACACCTTCCCAGCCTCCTATAATCTTCTCCGACTGTCGATTACGCCGCGCTTGCAGGAATACGGCCATTGAGGGCGAGGCTTGAGGGTGCGCGCATTGAACGGTAATGGGCGGCGAAGGTGACGATGGAGCTGAAGAAAGAAGGCAGGCAGGGGTTCAGAGGGGCCCAGAGGAGGTCTCCGCGTTAAGACAAGGGCGGCAGGAGCCGCCGTTCTCGTGAACGACGGCGGAGGATGGGAGTGCGAGCAGAGAACAGTCCCCGGGCGCTTCGGACTTGGAACTCGACGCGCGGCAAGCGCCGGGGTTCCTCCGAGGGCTCCTCCTGGGCTCCTCACTCGCTCGCCCTGGTGAATTACCAGTAAGCATGTAAATCAGTGAGCGTGTGCAGAAATGAATTATGGATGGCCCATACCCGCTAATCCCGTATCGGGCGCGCGCGCACGAGCCGAGTGCAGTTCGGCGAGGAGCGCACCCGGTAGAGTACTCAGTGTGAGTGTTATGGTAGAGATCACTAACATTATTTTCACGCTCTATTTTACATAAACTATTAAAACCATGTTGTGATTTGATTATTTAGGAACACTGACAAACTGGCGTGTTTCCGTTCACGTACCAGCGCGCGACGAGCCGAGCGCAGCTCGGCGAGGAGCGCGCCCGGTAGGACACCATGGTGAGCACCGGTAAAACAAATACTGCAAATACTTATTATTAGTCACCCAAAATTATTCATAAATCGGTCGAGCCAGAAATGGCCCGCATCTCAAAGCGGCCGCATTCCATTTCGGGCGGGCGCCTGTTGGCGCTCGCTCAAAACCGGGCTCTTTTACGGCAGTCGTCTTCCAGGTAGGATGTACCGCGCTTCGAAGTAAAGCGACGAAATATGTAGGTATATGTTTTTAGGATGCTCAGCTGTACTGCTAGATTTGAGCTGGGGCCCACAACCTCTTGATGAAGTTCGTGGCGGACAACGGCCAGCCACGTGGAGTTCGTTAGGCGCCTAATTTCCTAATCGGTGGTATAAATAGTCCTGCTCAGCTTCCCTTGCCCGTACCACCACCACCACCCCTCCCGTCTCTCATCCTCTCAACACTCATACTCACTCCTCTTTCCGCATACATGTTGCTTGGCGTTTTGTCTTGAGTATTCTCCTTGACTTCTCTCTTTCTCGCCTTTGGCCCTCTTCTCTCTCGCCTTAAGTTCAAGTTCAAGCTGTGGCGCTGTTCTCAGGGCTGTTCTCTTTGGTCCACTTCCCGGTATCCTCTACTTCAATACGTGTTTGGTGGCTGGTAGCATGGGTGGGTGGCGACCTCCACTGTTTCCTTAACTCAAGCAGCCTTTCTCGGGTCTCTGGTGAGTGGTGGGCGACCGGGTCGCCCGCTGTGGCCTGTGGCCGAGGCTGACATAGTTTGCCGCCCAAGGTGTGACACGTGTGTGGCCACGGTCCTCAACAGTCCTCAACGCAAGCTGAGGCTCAAGACGCGCAATTTGGTGCTTCCTGGCCTGACGTCGCGGCGGGTATATGGCCCAAGGTCTCAAGGCCATCTGAACAATCAAGACGCCGACTGTGATTCTTGTGGATCTCAAGCCGTCGGTCACGGCCGTGGTAGCACAGGTGGGCGGCGACCTCTGTGACTCCCGTGAAGAACGCAAGTAGCCACGCTATGCTTCATTGGTAGTGCGGACGGGTGGCTACCTCCGCCACTTCCTCAACGCAAGCAGCCATCTCTTGGTCTGATCTGATCTTCTGGCAGCTTGGGCGACTGGCGACCTCTGTAACTCTGCTAGGAACGCAAACAACTTCTGGTTCTCCCTTGTACTGGGTTCGCTCGTGGTACTCCACGTGGTCGGCGACTTCTGCATCAAGGACTCTGGTGGCTTATCTCTCAGTGCAGCGTTATGGACGGTATTGGCTGGGGGCAATCTTCGGTACTCGCTGCGCACAACCGACTCTTTGGGGACCTTAAATCGCTGGCCGTACGGGTGGACGACAACCTTCGTGCCAAGAATATGAGAAGACGCCTCTGGATCTGGCCGTCTGGTAGTTTGGCTTACGGCGAAGTCTAAGTCGAAGATTCACGAAATCTCCTCTAGGTTTGGCCGCTACTTTTACGCGCGGGCAGCAATTTTTGGGTCAAGACATCAAACCTCTCTGCCTGTGGCTCTCCAACATCAGTTTATGGCCGCTTCTTTCACACGCGTGCAGCAAGATCTGGGCCAAGACAGCGAAAAACCTCTCCGCTTTTCTGGTAGTACGGACGGATGGCTACCTCCGATACTCCCTCAACGCAATCAGCTCCTTCTAGACTCCACACTCCTGGTAGCCTGGGTGGGTGGCGACTTTTACAGCTCCGTCAAGAACGCAAGTAGCCTGCCTCTCTTGGACCCTCTGACGCTGGTACTTCTGGACGCCGAACTCTAGAGCAACAGTGACGCAAGCGGCCTATCTTGGACTTGGAGTTACAATTAGAACTTTGAAGACGGCCGTGGCATGTCATCCTCAATATTTTCTCGCGCCGTGAAGCAAGTCAGTCACTACTTACTGTTCAACGTCTCGATCCAGTCGACGAATCTGCCTCAAACACACAACTCCTGAGGTCCGGCGTGCTCAAAAGCACGTCGTGGGTGGCGGCGGGTCTTCAGGGTGGGCCTAATGCCTGCATCGACACATGTTCTGGCGTAACATCACGCAGTCTCTTTTCCCTCACCTATGTGCTTCGGTGCGTCTTCGCGCTCCGTGTCTCTCGCTGTTCGCGATATCTAGGTACCTTGCAACACGCAACAACCCTTGAGGCCCGACGTCAACACGTCGGGGGTGGTGGTGGGACCTCAGGGTGGGCCTAGTGCCCGTGTCGGCATACGTCGCGGTACTGTTGTACACCGTCTGTTCAAATCGGTGTGTTCTCAAACATCCTCTGACTCGCTCACCACATTGGTCACTGTCCCACGGGATTCCATAGCCTTAGTGAAACTACCCCGACCCATGTACGGTTTCTACACCAAGTGTGTCTTTGCACCCTGTCTCTTTGTGCTTTCTCGTGGCTTCTAGGTATCTTTCAACACACACAACAAACCCTTCAGGCCTGACGTCAACACGTCCGGGCGGGTCCTCATGGAGGGTTCTTTGCCCGCGTCGGTGCAGGACTGTGCGTATCTTCTCTACGTTATCTGGATTGGTGTGTTTTTTGTATCGGCTTTTACTTGGCTCCCTACTACGCTTTTCGGCCTCGCGGAATCTCGAGCGTTCAAAGGTTGAAAGATGGATCCCAGGGTCAAGAAAGTCACTGCGTTGACCGTACACGAATGTGCATGATAATGTCCCCCTCTCTATAGAGCAATTTCCTGTTTTTTTTTTTTTGGCTTCATCGACCATGCCTTTGACGTGTTTTAGATATATTCCAACTGCACACTGGAATGCGAGGCCCGACGTCCAGTGCCAATAGTAAAAATTCCAATTGTAAGCTTTAAGGTTGCTACTTTCTCCGACACTCTGATCTTTCTCGCCTTGACACGCTGTCTTGAAGGACCTTCGTCGTGTAGCGATGGGCAATGACTCTAATTTCCTCTGCTTCTCACTGTGTTCCTTTTTTCCGATCTGTAGTACAGGTATTATTGCTGTAACATTGCTGTATATTTCTGTATCTCGTCAGAGCCGTACGCTAGCTTTCTGTTCCGCCAGAGTCACATCTCCATATCTCACGCTGTCATCGATGACTATCCCCAGATACTGTAGTTTTTCGACCGCACAGGATGTCACGCGTCACGGACCCCTTCCACCGCAACGGTAAACGCAGACTGTCACGCGTCACCGAGGGGCTCATCCGGTTGTGACACCGCGGAATGTACGCCGAAATTTTGCCGCGCCTTCGGCGCTTCATCCTCCCCCGCCAAATAGCGGTAGGTGTCACACGTCACAGCGGCCGCCGCCGCTCATCCGGTACGGTTCGATTGTGTCACGGTCACACCCCCATCCGGTACGGTCGTAAAACTACAGTATTGTAGCCCCGTGCTTGATGGAGGGCCGCTGTAATTCCTGTGTCGGTCTCCGTCAACATGAACATATAGCCACGCTACTACTGTCATGCGACGTCGCCTAGTCTCTAGTACTCCCTACTCCTTGCGAGCACTGTTTCCGATTACTGCGGCTGAGAGGAAGTGCTTTGTTTGGTCGTGTTAGGATTCAAAGAGGCCGCATTCCATATCGGGTGGGCGCTCGCCTAGACCCGGCTTCGTTCTTTCTTCTCCAGACGCCTGACGATGTGGCCACAAATCACAACGGTCGTCCTGCACAGGCCTCGCTCCGCGCCTCGTGGCCAGGTGGCCAAACGTGCTGGCATTGTTCCTGTTTCGCTTATGTATTTGCTCTCTGGGATGCTCCGGTGGCCTTCCTTGGTGGCCCGCCGCATTCAAGCTTCCGCAGCACGCGAGGCGGTTCAGCGAGTTTTGAGTGGCGAGTTTACTTGGAGTCACGGTCGAATCAGAATATTAATGACAACCGAACACCTTGTTACTGGAAGGCCCAGAGAGGACCTCTGGGTCTCAGGCAGCATCTCTGAGGCTATACACGGTCCACCGGCAAACTATACCATCCGAGCGCGACGAGGGACATTGACACGAGGGGCGCGGCGGACAATGGAAAGCCACGGTGAGGTAGGTAAGCGCTCAAGGATCGTGGCCGTTTGATCCCAAAAAAGGTATAAATGGTCCCCGTCAGCCCCGCCAGCCTCTCTTCCCCGTACCACCACCATCGGTCCCGCCCCTCTTTTCTCTCCTCCCCCTTCATCTCTCCCAGTTCCGCATACATGTTGCTCTGGCGTTTTTTGTATTCAACGTGCTCTGTCTTCTCTGTCTTGTTTCCTCGCCTACGGATCTCTGCTTTCTGTGGCCTCAAGTTCAAGTGGTTCAAGCTGTGGCGCTGTTCTGACCTGGGCTCTCTGTTGCGTATTTGGACCTCAAGTCTGCGGGTTCCGGGTACGGGGTAGCATGGGTGGGTGGCGACCTCCACTGCTTCCTCAAGTCAAGCAGCCTGTTTTGATTTCTGGTGAGCGTCGGCCGCCGTTCTTTGCTGTGTCGCGTGTGGCCAAGGCTGACACAGCTCGGAGTCTAGCCAGCTCCATGTGTGGCCCCAGCGTGTTGAAGCAAGACGAAGATTCAAGACCGTGTATGGAGTGTCCGAGGGCCTCAAGCCGTGGCATGTGTGGCCTATAGCTCAATGGATCAAGGCCAGACGAAGAGTCAAGACAGGGGATTCTGTGCTTGTACCGGCCTCAAGCCGCGACGGGTGTGTGTCCTATATTCTCAAGGCGATCTGAACTGTCAGGTCGACGGACGTTGTGACTCTTCGGACCTCAAGTCGTTGATCAAGGCCACGGTAGCACGGGTGGGTGGCGACCTCCGTGACTCCCGCGAAGAACGCAAATAGCCTCTCTCTGCTTTATTGGTTATAGTCCGGACGGGTGGCTACCTCCGCGATTTCCTGAACGAAATCATCAGCTCTCTCTTGGCCTGAGCTCTGTGGCCGAATCACGGATGGATGCCTGCCTCCATATTAAACCACCAAGGTCCACTCTGGATTCAACCTCCTGATAGCTGAGGGCGCCAAAGCCGCGACTGGCAAAAACACCTGGCCCTTGTCAGCAACAAGTTCGGCCTCTGTTTTCTCTCTTGGTCCCGGCCTCACTAGTGATGCTACGATGTGTGCCGACCTTCCTGTTGCGAGTCGACTAGTCTGGCCGATACTTGGAATTTACCAGTCTGCACACCTGGAGGCAACCCTCAGTTTGGAGTGGATTTCTGTTTTTCGGGGTTCCTGATCCCAAGGTGAATGAAGACCTCTCAGTCAAGCTACAAACAACTATATCTGCTTCCTTGGTAGTTCGTCGGACGGGTAGCTACCTCCGAGACTTCCTAATGCAAGTAGCTCTCGACATCGACACTGGTTTATGTCCTCTAGTCAAAAACCGTCTCTGGGCTTAGTGATTTGGTATTAGCGAGGGGCCTCCCACACCGGACACAAGCCCTGCTCGGATTTGCCTCAAGTCAAGGTGCTGCTAGGAGCGATCTCCGCTTCACTGGTAGTACGGACGGGTGGCTACCTCCGATGCTCCCTTAATGCAAGCAGCCCTCTTCGAATCTCCGGTTGCGTGGGTTGGTGTGGTGACCTTCATGGGGCTCTCGTCAAGAACGCAAGTGGCCCCTTTGGACCCTCTGGCGGCCATTGGGGATCCCGATCTCTTGAGCAGCAATTCGCAAACTGCCTACCTTGGACTTGTTATTATGAATCGGGATCGTGTTGAAGACGGCTGTGGTGTATGATCAACGCCGTGGCGCAAGTCGGCCACTACTTACCTCCAATCTCTCAATCCATTCGACCAGTCTGCCTCAATACACAATCCCTGAGGTCCGACGTGCTCAAAAGCACGTCGGGGGTGGTGGTGGGTTCTCAGAGTGGGTTGACTGCCCGCGTCGACACACACACCTTGGCACGGCAATGCGCGCCTTCTTCCTCGCCTACCGGGTTGGTGCGTCCTCGCATCCGCTCTCTTCTGATACTGGTGCTTTCTAGGCACCTTACAATAGCCCTTGAGGCCCCGACGTCAAACACGTCGGGGGTGGAAGGTGGGACCTCAGGGTGGGTGTAATGCCCGATGTCAGCACATACGTTTGTGCAATTGAGAATGGTTGTGTCATCGAGCATCCTCTTACCAGCTCCTCTATACAACCTAGATACATTACAGTGACACCAAATTCAATGAAACCTCACTGCTTTGACTATTTGCATTAAATGTCGTTGTGTTAATGACGATCGGCTGTGAAGACGTAGCCTCGGAAACTCGCACCAGTGCGGCTACGCCTTTCGTCTTGTTCGCTACCCCTGGCTTCCAGGCACCCTTCAACACACAGCAACTATTGAGGCCCAAAAACCTCAGCATGTCGGGGTCGGAGGTTGGTACCTCAGGAGGGCTCAATGCCCGCGCAGGCACCGATATGTTCGCTGGTGTGTCCTCGCCTCTCGTTTGATTCGCGCTCTTGATCTACGTTCTGTGGGTACAACACCACACTACAAGACGAAGTCTTGGGCTTACACTTTGCCATTTTTCTCCTGCTTATTACCTGGCTCCAGCTCCTGCTATACGTTAATCGTAACGGAATGCCTACCAAACTCTGATCTCATTGACGCTGTTAACAATCGGCATTCCCCGCGGGGATGGTCTTATGGCGTCCGCTGCATCATTGTACGCGTTTACCCTATGTCTATACTCGAGAACTTCACGTCCTTTCAGAAGGGCGCGCTATGCTACGGCCACATCTCTTATATTGTGCAAGTAACTTGTGGAATAAGTCATGGACGTAGAAATCTGACACGCCTCAAGGCACGCGCGCCCTCGAGGCTCGGAGTTCGGACTTCGACGTGAGTCAGACGCGTTGATCTCAGTTTCTTTTTTTTGAGGCTACGTGATTTCTAACCTCTTGAGCACTCACTTCAATGCGCACCTGTAGCTAGCTACAGGCTCATCGACGCGTAGTTTTTCTTGAAGCTGCCTAGGCAATTTGGAGTATAAATGCACGGACAAGTCGCGTAACACGTCCGTCCAGATCAACGAAGGGCCCTGAACACGTTACTAGTTTCTATGGAGCAGATTCATACGTGTCTTCTCAGATACCATAATCGGTACAGTGTGCGATAATCCCTAGGTTATGACTCCTTGTCCGCTAGACGCCTATTCAGGGTTCACCATAATCCTATTAATATCCTTTGCCACGTCGTCTGATCCGATCTCATCGGACACAACCCTCTCGAGCTCATCCGTGTCCGCAACTGGGTTCAATATTGGACCATGTAAGTACTGTGCTTTCTGAACCACCAAATTTTTTTCTAAAAAAACCTCACCTGACAATGACAATGCGTTTGCATGGACGAAGAGATCAAGATGAGAGCTTTGTCATGGCCGCAAGCTGGTGAGAATTATTGTGGGATACGATGGTCTTGGGCGTAGTCAATTGGTCCTCACCAAGCGGAACGTTCAACCCCTGGTACTCGGATGGTAAGGACCGTCCCGTCCCGTCAAACCTGAACCGTACTCACAAACGTGGCGACTTCTGCTCAGGTCGGCGAGTGAGCCTGCGCCTTGACATAGCTACGTCCCTAGCGAGGGACGAAATCGCCATTCCTCAAATTACCCGCGGGGATATCACAATGATTTTTCGTTGCTTTGAGCGTCGCGAGGTCGTATACGCTATCTGCCTCTGTCTTGCGCCATGACTACCTCGGCCAGATTGGCGAACCCATTTTGCGAAGACATGATTTATCAATCTGTCTCAAACTCGGAGCCTCGTAAGTGTTCTTGCATCGGTGGTTACGCGCAAAAGACCGTCATCTTCCGCCCCAAATTCGGGACTACGTCTTTCGCGATGCTTCCCGGTTGACCTCGGCCGCAGAAGAAAGGTAGGGTCATATTGATGCTGGGTATAAGAAATCCACTCAGCAGAGACTCGCAGATGTTGATGGGCAAACCAAAGACGAGGATAAGGATATCAATACCAATGGCGCTGAGCAGCGACTCAGAAAACTGTTTATAGCTATGTCGATCGTAGCTGATGGCTTCAAAACGCATCGAAGACTCGGATCCGGCGGACAAACTCGTGAGAGCGTTATCGAGGCTTTACGACTTCACTTGTCTCGTCAACAGGACTCGGACGATTACCGGAAAAAACTATTGCGCTTAGATAGTCCCTACGCGAGGATAGGTGCAAGGCCTGCCTTCCAAGACACAATACTTCAATCAACGTCAGCAAAGGTGAATATGTCCGTGCCGACCCGCCCTAGAAGACCTCAAGCGACGCCTCGAGAAAGCAGGCGTAAAA
Organism: Phlebiopsis flavidoalba; assembly: GCA_035772785.1. Taxonomy (NCBI): domain Eukaryota; kingdom Fungi; phylum Basidiomycota; class Agaricomycetes; order Polyporales; family Phanerochaetaceae; genus Phlebiopsis; species Phlebiopsis flavidoalba. The sequence continues at coordinate 148,243 of JAOCPU010000056.1, forward strand.
TCTGATGGACGTACTAAATATCACATTGGGCCAAGCTACTGCTTTCTCCAAAATCTGTTGGTCCTCCGACAGACTCGTGCGCTATGATGTGTTCTGATTCAAAGGCGTATCACTCGTGGCCCATGGGCCGGGGACAAGTTTATTGTCCCACATCGTCGATTCATGGAACAGATATCGGGAAGACATGGCAAGATGTCTCGGACGAGGGTAAGCTGGTTGGCTGGAGCCACCCCTATGGAGACATAGCGTCGCCGGCGATTTCGAAGATATATTATGAGCATTAATCCGGCGAAGGGAAAACCACGAACAAGAATCTGGCGCAGGACGAGGACCATAATGCTAACGAGGATTCATAAGTGGAGAGTAGTTACAGAACCGGGGTTTCTGAATGTCAATTTGTCTATTTCGTGGTTGGGTAGACCTAGGACACGCACTGCGTTACAGCTTTGGGGCCATGGAATCCCGTAACGAATACATGCAGGGCTATAGGTATGAGAAGCTTTGACGTACGAGGCCGACTGGTATAACCAAAGACTCACAAGCGAGTTTGTCCGACGATAATCATAACTCCCGTCGCTCAGTAAGATCAACTTTGCCATATCGCGTTTAGCTTCTCAGTCCGCAGCTGACTGTTCCCAGCTTCTGCTTAGACCTCGAGATGTCTCCAACGAAAATCACCTGGTTAGGCCAGGTCGTCGCTGTCGTCCAGCGGACCGCCTATTTATAGGGTTCGCCGTCGCGCGTATTAGAAAAGATGGAACGCACAGAGAAGAACTCAAAATACACGAGCACATAGCTCGGAAAGTGGCGTTTCAAAGTGGGATGCACTATGAGGTCTAGATGCAGAGTATGGTACAATGCAAAGGAGTGGTGGTTGTGCAAGTGGTAGTGTTCAATGCAATGCCAATATATAAGACCGTAACTATGAGACATTCAGTACGGAGGAACCGATTAATATGATTGGAAGACTAACCAGCATGTTTGTCCGATGTTTCAATCACAACTGCCGTTCACGGCGGCCCATCCTTCCATCTCTCATCCAACTTCTCAAATCGCGCAACAGCTGAACTTATCCTTATCCACAGCTTTTGAGTGACCTAATTGTGCCCTCTCACACACAACACCTGCTCAAGACGGCACAGAGCCGGGAGCCGTCCACTGACATCGGTAATCTATGGGTGTTCCAGTGACGCGTCGTCAAAGTCGGAACGCGCAGATGCGAGCACGGATACAGCATAGGCAGAGCCCGGATGAGACGAGCATGATGTTCCGCGTCGCTGCGTGGGTGTCGGGCGTTTCGGTTAACCAAAACGGTTTAAGTACGCGGCCGTCGTGGTGGAGGAACGTCACCAGGTTGCACGCACCGAGGACCGTCGACGTCCGGTGGACAGTTTGATTGTGGCCGCACTGGGGCCGGGTTCCACAACAGAGGCCGCCGCCGCGCCCACCGCTGAAAGCAGCAGCAGCGGAAGCTGCAGGTTTACCAGAAGAGGGAGCGGAGCCTAAAGCTGCCTTGGAGGCCTTGACGTTACGCGGGCCAGTTGCGGAAACGCTGGAAGGTTGCAGATATGCAGGGGTGTGCTTGCCGTCGGAGACCTATGAACCCATCTCTGGGGGCGGTTTTTGTTGGGAAGATGAAGATGCAGTGGGCTGCGTGCCCTCATGTCGACAGCCTCATGAGGCTGTAAAAGGCCTAGATGGGTGAGCTGAAAGAGGACAGAAAAAAAAAATCTACCTGTGCTCGCGGATGAGCAAGACATCGCTTAGCCGTTGCTTGCCACGCCACGAAGTCTTCGGCAAGACGAAAGAGTATGTCCCAACTACTATATACCGTACGACGGGCTCTTGTGGCGATAATGGTGCTATAGTGTAAAGTGGTTATAACACATTATCGGATTTTGACGAAAAAAAGAGCACGTCTTAATTTCCTGAAACCCAGGTTCGAAACCCTGGTAGCACCTTCATTTTTGTGCTTTTTTTCTTGCCTCGCGATCAGTGTGACAAATGTCAAGCTTGAAGTATTGAAGTATTCAGTGATACATGAATTATCATTTGACAGATGAGGTACCCCCCCTCGTAGGCTCAAAGCAGTTCATGTTTACCGTCACAAATGAGCATTAACAGGGTTCAAAACACGCGTTGTCGCCTAAAAACTAGCATCGGCGTCGACCTCTTAAAAGCAAAGGCAATGGGATTTAGCCGTCAACTATGGGGGGCCTACAATGCCTTGGGGAGGGGGAAGGGGGGGTAAATGGGGGGGGGGGGGGGGGCGGGGGGGGGGCGGAAGGGGGGGGGGGGGGATTGGAGGGGGGGGGGAAAAAAAAAAAAAAATTGGGGTGGGGGGGGGGGGGAACTAATTGGGGGAGTAGGGTTAAATGACAATCCCCTAATGTGTAGATTTTGGGGGGGAGGAAAATTTAAAAGAAGAAAATGGGATGGGGGGTGCGGGGGGTATGGTACATGGGAGGATGGGAGGGTATGTAGGGGGGAGGGGATCAATAAATTATGTGGGGGAAAAACTTGGGGGGGGGTGGGTTAGAATGGGGAATTGGGGGGGGGGAACAGCGGATGGTGGGGGGGGGAGGGGGGTGCCAGATGGTCAAATGACTTTAATCAAAAATTGGTCGAACGCACAAATGCAATAAGCCAGCCAAATAGCAATCACATATAAAAATTCAACAGCTGCAAGATCTATAATTCGCTCCCTAAGAACGTCAAGTTGTGGCATCCGGACCGGTATTCCCCGTCAGCATCCAGCAAGTCGCCCCTCTGTGTCAAACCTCTTCCGAGTCTGCATCCCCCCCCCCCCCAAACCAATCATCACTCCTCAGCCATCAACGCATCGCATGCGCCACCTATCAAGATAGTTCGGGAATCACTCAGTGAACCCTCCGGCCCAACGCATGCTGGACCCAAAAAAAAAAAAAAGAAACATCCTTTCCCGTTCTATCAGGGCTTCGGTCCTACGTCACCATCTTTGTTGCTGTAAAAAAAAAACACTACGTATAAGATTGGTTTAGCCACAACTTCTGCATGACCCTGCCGTCAGTACGTACTAAAGGTCAATCGTAAAGGCCCGTAAGTATGACATTAAGAAAATCGTAAACGACAATAGTTCTACATCGTACTGGCTGACGGCGTTTCTTCTTGAGCTGCTTGTTTTGTTCCCTTTTCACGCCCCTCTACGTCATTTTCGCTCAATCTTATTTAGTAAGCAGCCCTTAAAAAAAAAAAAAAAGGCCCGACGTGTTGCTCCGAGGGCCATGATACCTGCGCTTTCGCGAGGACAAAAACTCCTTGAAGGATCCTCGATCGCCATCGGTCGAGAACAATTAAGTCAAGCTCGTTTTGGAACAATCTATCATGCTCCACAAACCCTGACTACCCTCGTAGTACACCGGACAAAGCTCAAGGATGTAGGCTAACAACGCGACCGTCAGCATGATCACAACTAGTCAATGTTTGGATGCACTTGCCTCTTCTTCCTGTTACCGCATTGACAGGCCGTGCCAGTCTTGCATTCTTGAACTCGGTCGCCATCTCATCTTCCTTAGAGTCAAGTAGTATGCGAGGAAGTGATCGCCTTCCGCCACTCCATGGGCCCGCAACACCGCGCAATCCACACGAGGGTCGTCTTCCTATAGCCCCTCATTAGTACGACTTGCCGGATTCATGATCAAGAACGACGTACACTCTGGACGGTCTTTTGTCCCCACCCCCCCCCCCCCCCCCCCCCCCCCCCGCCCTTCTACCCCCCCCCCCCCCTGCCCCCTTGCCCCCTCCACCTGGCATATCGCCAAGGCCAGATTCTTTTTTTCTTTTTTTTTTATAATCTGAAGCAAGTCATGACGCTAATTTCGCCCACAAAAACTAAGCCTAGCGTCATCCGGCCCAAATAACTTCGTATTGGAGAGTCGACAGCCGTACACTCACTGCACGCCCTTTGTTAGGCGCTGTTTGAGTGATCAGCCAGGTCCTGCAGCTGTCTGCAGCCAGCGACAGAGGCCCTCGCCTGCTTGACGTATTGGTGCAGGGGCCTTGATACGGTCAATTTGAAACCACAGCGTGCCCCAGGGTTTGCTGTAATGTCTCGCCGCACAGGAGGCAATTCTCCGACGCCCTATGCGCAAAAGGCGCACTGGAAAGGGGCCGCAATATACGTACTGGCCTCGGTGAGTTGGGGGATGCGAGAAGCCACCCCCGTTGGTATGTCTCGGTCTCCAATCAGATTCGGACTAACCATCCCGAATCCCTATAGCATTTCATGACAGAGAGATAGGTGTTGAGGTTCCGGAGCCAGACCCAGTCTGGCCTGACGAAAGCGGTAGCTTCTATCAGCAGTGCTATTGGCTCTTTTGGGTCAAAAGCATAGGCAGATATCGCGGTGGTCTGGGTTCAGTGCTTGTCCGCATTACGAATCATTAGAGTGCATTCATTGAAATAACAGCCACACCAACACGTACGCGGAGTCGTCGGCGTCAGGCTCCCACAAACAGTCCATTTTCCCCATATCCAGTGGCATACCACAGCACTCCGCATCGACAATCATGGGAAGTGGTGTGTCGCTTGCAATATCACTTGCAGAGAACCTCCGGACGGTTTGCATATCGCATTATATGTCTTAGTTGTCACATCACGAGCCAGCCTTTGGAGGACATGTGTTTGTGCCAGGCATGAGGTAAATATGAATTACCGCACTCGGATGACGAAAGTAAGGTTAGAGTTTCCCACGAGTGAAACGTCAAGCAGGCGAGCAATTAGAGGAGATCATTAGGATTGCATAGTTTGTACACTTGGGATACCCGATGTTTCGTGAAACTTCCCATGTCTGAAGCAGGATGAGCGATAAGTGCTCGCGACGAGGCCAAGGTCGCGGCTTATTCCGGAAAAAAAAAAAAAAAGCCGGAAAAAAAAGCTTTGCCGCGGTTTCGTTCCCCGTCACGTTGCGCCGCGAAAACGAGAGCGCAACCAGCGTGGCCGACCACCCCGACCGACAAAATTTAGTGAATAGGCGCCCATATCGCCAGGGCTTCAAGGAGCATGGTCATTGGCCCTCATTACGGCGCTTCGCGTCTCTATTTACCTTTCCATTGTCCTGGCACAGAGAGGAGCACCGCAGAAATAAAATCGCGTCATGTGTACATCTCTAAGCACCTAACTACATCCTGTTCACTACAATGGTCCAAGCGTGTCGAGGACCCGCTCCGGACTAAGAAGGGGCACAAAGCGAAGAACCCGCGCAGACTCTCGTGAAACGAGTGTTGAGTCTTCGCAGACCAGAGAAGGGCAAGGGCAAGGCTAAGGCAAACCATGGAGGAACATGTTTTGGCTCTAGGGCGGAAGCCAAGATGATATTGCTCCTCATTGAAAAAGGGGGTTCAAGCAGGACGGAGAGCTTGTACAAGGCGAGGCAGGATGCAGACGTACGTACCGTCACGAATACAAGCCGTTAGCGTCGTTATTAACCATAAGAATCTCACAAAAACTCTGTCATTGCTAGCCCGCACTTGCAAACGACGTGAATTCTCAGTTTCTTGCAGGGGACTGGACAGTCATGCGCACAAGAAGCCTAACAACAAAACACGCACGAACGAGAAAGAAGAGCGACTGCGAGTAGTACCACAGAGTCCGGAAGAAAAACGACATGAAAAAAAAAGCCGAAGGGCTCGAACAGGCTGTGAAATGGATGTTTCGAAGCACCGACAAACGGAGCCCCGCACCTGGTACTGTGCACCTGCCCCCAGGTTCTGTCCACAGGGGTCAAAGACCACTGGAAAACTCGTTGCGTTATTTCCACCAAATCCTCAAGTGTGTGGATACCGGCTCATCAGGGCCCCTTATAGACCCCTCCCCCCAAGACCACAATTGCTAGGGCATCAACCAAACATAAAACGCGCTCAGCATATATTCTGCAATTTAGCGAGAGAGCCTCCACGCTGTCTGACGAAACTCGGGGATGCTTTCCACATACAAACAAATAACATACATATAAAAAAAACCGCGTATACACGGGCAACAAGCGCGTCAGACTCGCAACTTTCCTGAATATCACTATAGCCTTTCGCCAAGCGGCGTTGACGCTGGTCGGATAGGCTCAGTGCGTTGACGGCTAGCTTCAAGTTATACAAAATCGACGTCCGGCGCATAAGACACGAAGGACATTTAGGAACACATGTGAAGGGTATGGCAGAACGCGGCAGAGGAAAAGGAGGAAGGGACGAGGGGCTTTTGAAGGCCATGCGCTGAATGGTTGGTTGAATTGGGGGGTTGGCGGTGGTGCTACACCGGATGAAAGGAAAACATTTGAAGTAAGTCTGCGACTTTTCTGTGAAACACAGACACAGCCTCGACTCAAACAGCAACCACACAGAAGATTTCGGTGACCAATCAGCACTCTAAACTGCTGCACCCCATCCAGTGGACTGAGCGAACACTTGCTTGACCTAAACTGGGCAATTTTCGAGGATTGGGTACTTCGCGCAGAAAAGATTTCTTACTCCCATTCTTCACAAATCCATATGAAAAGTGAGTGAATAGGTACAAATAACACTCAGCGACATTCGTGGGGGGTGGGGAGCTTAACTCATCCAAACCAGACGATACTCATCTAGATTACCAATCCTCCCCGATAACGATTCGTAACTCAAGCCCACAAATCGGGTTCAATCGCAGACATTTACTTAACGGCGAAAAGCCCGAAAACCAGGATAGCCAGAAATATTGCTCTCGTGATCTCCAATCGTCAATGTAATTGGTAGGCAACATCGTGCTCTTTATTGTATACCGCGAAAAAAAAACTACACGCGGAAAAAATCTCATTCGCGCAATATTAACCAGGGAGACACTGAAAACGTTGCTGTGTGGTCTCGCGCCGCAACCTCGGTATCTCAACCAAATTACTACATGACACTAGCTACCAGTCACGAATCCTGATCGCCCTGAAGGGTGTCATCGTCCGCGAGAAATTTCGCGCATTGATCTTCCGGTCCTGCGGCGTCAACATGCTGCTGCTGCAGCAGCATAGGCGTATAAGCATCTGCCACGCAGAATACCCGTTACATTCCGGGAGAGAAACGAGTTCTGGACGATGCAGACAAAGCCGGCGGTCAAGCCACAAAAGGCAAGAGCAAAGATAGGCTGGCAAGACGCATACAATGGGGAGCGTGGAACTCGCTATCACGCGTGAGTGTGTTGTACTACTTGCAGGCTGTGACGCTTAACCAGGTTGTGCCTGCACCGCTTCAGACCATGACCGCGACGTCGCGCGTGTCCTGATCGCCACGCCTACTTCGAGATGTTCCGCGAGATCCTGGGCGGTATCAAAGGTACCATGACGACGCAGCCGCGTAGACGGGCGAGAAACCTCGAGGGTCAGTGAGGGACGATGGTAAAGACAAGATACACACATCCAAGAAGGGCCAAAGTGGCCAAGACGGAGAGTGCGCGTGGTGACGCTGGAATTCGGGGCTGAGGTCGAAGACGCGAATTCGAGACTGATCAGGCTCCACGCAGCGTATTACTCACGTGGCAGTCTTAACGGAGGGCCCTGGCCGTTTTGCGAAGGTCCGTACCTGGCTATAGGGGCATGCAACGGATCATGAGTATAGCATTAACACATGGACACGCTCCTTCCTCATATCACGCAACACATCGACGTTCAGTCATGCACTGGAATCCTCTGTCAGGCCCATCATGTGCTCACTACCTCTCAGATCGCTTGACCTCGGCTACGCGGAGTCCTTACAGCATCCTTACGTCGAAGGGATGTGAATAGTCAGGGCCCCGTGTTTTCGACAGTCCAGTGCTGAAAGATCGATTCTGTGTTTATCGAACTCTGTACGGCGGTTCCCTCATGGATCAACGTCTCTGCCACTACTCGAACAAGGGCATAGGGAGGCGGATTGTATCTTTCAACTTGTTGTTCAAGGGTCTCTAAGGGCGGATACCGCATAGGTAGAGGCGGCATTGGCGAGGACAGGCGTTGTCGTGCGCGTCGGCTTCATTTCAAATTCTTGGTCGTCGGTGTGGGAGCTGGGCACTGTTGGTCGTGGCGAGTTTTCGCATTGCGGTGGTTGGTTCATTTACTTGGCATTAAGGAGCGGAGCGTATGTTGTCGTCTTCTTGATCAAGATTATTGGGGCTTAACAGTTGCTTTATCTAGGCTGTGCAGTATATCCTGTTCGCGGCGCTTGGCGGAGAGATGGTTCAGATTGTTCCGCAGCACGCGAGTAAGACCGAGGGAACCATCGCCAAAGCGCGACCGCAATACGCACACCCTCCTCTCCCCCACTACTAGAACTTGTACGTGTCGTTCGATGTAAACTCTTTTCCAATGGTCTCATAGCTTTTTGTAGCTTCCCTCCTCACATCATACCACCCACAGGCCGTGTCAACTTACCACGCTCGGCAGCTCTGACCACCGCACGCCGCCCGATCAACGGCGACCGCATATCTATCGCCTCACCACCGTCTCGCCACTTCTCGATCGCTATCGGTACAAGAATCCCAAGAAGCCAAAACCGAAGGGTGCCATTATGGCAAGCAACCTGCTGCATCCAGTGCTGATGGCACCGGGTCAATAATGGTGAAAGGCGAGGTGATACGCATGGCGAAAGGCACAGTGAACGAAGAGATTCAGTGGTGGAAGCGACGGGCGGAAGACCATTCCAGTTGACGAAGGTATGCCAAATGTGCTCTGAGTTTGGGCACGGACTAACGCGGCTCGTGCAGATGTTCTTCCACAAGTACTTCACACAGAAGAACCGGAAGGAGAAGGAAATGAAAGACAAGGGTGAAAGAAGCAGCAAGGGCAGGTTCAAGAAATGTTGACCTTCGGATGATGATGCCGTGATATGTCTGGTCTTGAAGATGACGATGAGGTAGGAGGCTAAGATAGTGGATCCGGGAGGCCGAGGAGCAAGTCGATGAAGAAGCCGAGTGGGGAGACGCGGACTAAGTGGAGGAGAATATCACGAAAAAAAAAAATGGATGATGCCGAGAATTGTGTTGAAGGTGAGGCCTTTTGTAACCCGCTGGGCGTCATACAGATAACGATAGTTTTTCCATAGGCCATGAATGCGCCCTCCGATATGCCGGTCAGATGCTCCCGGGACGAACGATTTTGTCTGGAGACAGTGACGATGATGACTATTCCGTCCGGTCTGATGATGCGATGACGAGGAAATGAAGAAGTGGCCGAGGAGGAAGACGCGGCCGATGCAAGCGAACAGGAGAAAGAGGACAACAACGAAGACGACGATGCCTTCTCTCTTGTGGAAGACTCGGACGCAGAAGATCTGCTTCCTCTCGACGCTGACGTTCCCGACTGCCGGCAATGACAATAGAATACGATGGATCGGACGGTGAAGCAGACGCCGATGAGGAGTGGGGCGGCATCAGCAGCGGTCCGTCGAAGAAGCGGAAGCACGAGGAGTGGAGAGGAGGACAGCAAGAAGAATAAAAAGAAGCTGCGCTCGCTGCCCACCTTCGCTAAGCTACGAGGACTACGCACAAATGATCGAGGACGGGCCAGAGGGACAACATCTAGAGCAAGCCACTTGTTTAGTATTCTCCACTAATGGATACTGCTCACTAGCACATTTCGCTAGTGAAAAACTGGATCTTTTCCTGAGTTGATTGAGGCCTGACGGTTATCTTCAGCTTTGTAGTGGATTGAATAAGAGACCCTGCGAAGACAGTTCGGAAAATTCCCCCGGATTTGCCACGAGCAACCCACCTGTTGGTAGACCGAATCACAGGCATCGCCACCTCAACGACTTCACGCTCGCGTTTTCGTGCCCATTCCGAACCAAGGTATGGTCCTTTATCCACGGCTCGGTGCTTGCACTTCTTTGAGCTTCGACTTGACGTTCAGATTGCGACTTGGTGTTTGAACACAACTTGATGGTCGAGACTCTACTTTCATCATGTCGCAACCCCATGCTAAGCTTAAGACGCGAGTTGGCTTTCACTCCCGAGCCGGATAGGGGCACAGGAGCTACTTGCCCGATCGAGACCACGTAGAGGTCCGCGCCAGGGCGGCTGACTCTTGGTCCGCAAGGTGTGCGGCAGCCGCCCTCCTCCAGGTTAAAGCCATTTAGTATTTGTTCTGGTGAAGGTGTGGTTAGCCAGCGTTGCTAGTAGGCATCGTCAACGAAGTAGAAGACGCACCTATCTACGATACATGTGAGCACGCAGGGAGCTACGACGCTGACGAACCATGCTATCGTAAAGCTGGAGTGGCAATGAGGACGGCAAGCACGAGGCGGGGGATAGAGGCTTAGCGGACGTATGAGGGGGACGATGATGGACGTTTCTAGCTTGAAGGTGCCGGACTGATTTGGGAGCGACCGAGATTTATAGTCGGTCTGCGGCTGACGCGTCCGACGCGTCGTGTTGTACCTTGTTTGGCAACTTCAAACGGCCAGGGTGACAAACAAAAGGCTCGGGTGATCGCGAGAAACAAGGTTTGGGCTCGTCGCTGTAGGATTCAGTAGCTCAGCCAGGTGTCCCAATTATTTTAGTGCCCGCGAATGATGCCTCAGCGCAGTTTTCAAAATTCGACGCGAAATATTGGCGATGTGGCGACATCACACATTCCGAAATCATGTCGACTCGAAGCATAATTTGGCTCATTCAGCACTGTCAACCGAGGCTAACTTGCACAGATTATAAGTTGTCTATCTGCTTCTACTATACACATCACTACGCGGGGGGTTCTTGACGGGGCAGGCGACCAGAGCCGCTCGGGCAAAAACTTGTTTATAATCTTCGTTATTTAGAAAATCAAGCCAGGGTAAAACGACCGCGCGGAAAAAAGGCCTTGGGCGCGATGAGCATAAGCCTCGACAAGCCTTGTCCAGAGGGAAGGTCTCGACGATAGACTTGATTCCATGTTCCTTGGAAAACGCGATAGTTTCTGCGCAATCATTGGCATCGACCGATCAGATCCCCGTAGTATGGACAGCCGCTTGCTGCAGAGCATCACTGTAGTGCACAATGAGCCAAAAGATTATATTTGTGACAACGAAAAAGGGGCGCCCGCGTACTCGGGGAAAAGAGGGGCCGGTTCAATGGGCAAGGAAACAACGACAAGCTTGCCCTCGAACGCAAGGCCCGTTGCAACATCTTCCACGCCCCTGCAGAGGTCGGAGCGGTGCTCACGATCATATCCGCCCCTCCGAGTTTCTGAAGCTCGGCTACAGCATCTGGGTAGATTCGTTCGATATAAAATTTCCGCGCCAAAGACTGAGAGAGAGGTCTTTCTTCGAAGCGGACGAAGAGATAGCTACGGTGCGGTAGCCCATAGCCTTGCTCTATACTGCACTGCAAGATGTCCTAGACCACTGTGAGTAAAGCGTTAGTATCTTATACGCAGACTTGCTATGCAAGGACTCACCCACACCCCGTGAACAGCAACAAGGGATCCCTTAGGCACGGTGACATGGGACATGGCCTCTGTGACATTTGTCAGAAAACTTGCTATAGCCTATAGGATGAAAACATACTGTAGACTGTTAGTCCAGCGCACAAAGTAGTGGTGCAGTCTCTGCGGGATCCACGCCATCCGGAATGGGGCATATCCCGGTGGTCGGAACGACCAGGTATTGTGCGAGACCACCATCATGAGTGCAGCCTAGAGTGGAAAATTTTTAGAACCGGGTTATGCTGAGCATTAACACGGCATACCAGTTCCATACTTGTCAAGCTCCTCACAGCCCATAGGCTTGCCCGCGACACACAATATCTACAGGTGCCGCAGAACGCACGCTGCCAACCGGCGCCGACACGCTGCCCAACTTTGAAGTCTTTCACGCTGGGGTGCGCGGCTACAATCTCGCCGACCACCTCGTGTCCCGGGACGCGTGGGGGAAGCCAGACGGGAGGCCTCCTGCCTGGCCCGTATGAGCGATTCGCAGTCGCTATGAATCGGTCTGAGACGACTATGAGGCGACGGGTTTTCAATAGTGAACGTACGTGGCGCAGACACCACTTGCAAGGACTTGAGCACGACCTCTCCTCTCCTGCGGGGTCGGTCCAGGGCAGCTCGACTCTAGTGAGCGGGCCGCCGGGGCTTCTCGAAGCGGTAAGCAATATAGGTCTCCGGGTGGGACATTGTGCTGTGGGTCGAGCAGCTGTGAGGGGAGTGTGTTCTGCCCGTTGGATTGGTGTGCATGGGCTATTTATCTCTCGAGGGCATTGCCACGATAGGTTGGGCTGAAGATCGCGCCCGAAGGTTTGAGTGTACTCCTAAAGCTCGACGAGCAGACTCCACGACGAGAGGTCGATGGTCGGGTTCGCTTTCAGATGACCGTAGAACGCCCGTCCTGTCGTCGATCGTACGCATCCCGCTATGTGACCGGTATTCAAGTGCGCCGGGCAGGTCTATAGAGTACGACCAACCCGGAAAACGACGCAAACGATCGCTCCATGTGCCATATGAGCGGCATAGAGCGAAAGTTCTGGCGAGTCGGGTACCATGCGACAACGAGTAATCCGAGCAGGTGGTATGATCCCCGAGGCTCTAGGGACTTTATCTACGTTTGAGCGATCCGACGGTGGCCAACGGCAGAGGCACATCGATAGATACACTTCGTTTCGGGCTTGATGCGCAACCTGTAAAAGATCAAATGCAGTCAACAGAGCCCGAATACACCATGAGGCGTGTGCCGGGACAAGGCGCCGCTACGGCGATTTACGATTTATGAATAATAAATCGTTTCCAATGCGTTGTTTGGGGTATTGGGGTTCTCTTCCTAACCCAAATTTCGTAAGTAAGTCGTGGGAGAAAATGTGAATTTTGTTACCGTTCGATTCAAATTTGAGCGTCTCTTGGGCGTCTGCCAACCTTAACCCTAGGGTTTTCCAATACAAATTTGAATCAAAACTTGTCCGATTTTCTGACATTGTCGTACATGGATCTGGCTTCTGAATATTGCTTAATAACATGCAGAGCCCCTCACAAAACCTACCCCCCGGTCAAGTCGTTGAGCTAAGCGCCCGATATTTTCAACTCCTGCAGACACTCACACACAACTTTGACGAACTTTCGTTCCGAATATCAAGCGCCCGTCCGTCCGCACCGCCCTTACCTGCTGGGTAGGACCATCTACTCCCTGCCTGTGCTAGTGGGTATTTGGTGATCTAACTAAAAAAAATGGATACATTTTATTATTCGGTCTCTTCAGACATCTCACATAGTAATCAAGGGGTAGGGTGTTGTAAAATCAATTCAGAGAAACTATCTACTACACAAAAGGGAACTGACAAGGGGAATTGAGAAAGAAAGGCACTCACTACCATTCAGCACACCTGTGTTTTTATCACTTGTGTTGTGAGTATCATGCAGTCCATGTGGCACACAGCCGGCATGCGCAAACAGTTGTTTTGTGGCCGACATTGTTGTGCCGTCTTCATCAAGACTCACACTGCGGTAGCTCTTGTCCCCTTTGCGCCCACGTTGAGCCGTGCCGCCGTGCGGTCCACGCCGCCCTGGTCAATTCATGGTTGTTTAGTCTGCCGTAGCAGTGGCGTAGGTAAATTAGTCGTCCTCGTCATGGGCGGCCACGTCGCGCTGTGTGCAGCCCTGTCACCCCGTGGCCATCCTCGTTGCGGCGGTCCTCTCCACGTCGTGTTCGTCCCTGTAGAGATCGTCCTTGTTGCACCGTCGCCGTTCCGCTGCGGTTGTCTTCATCGTGCGTCCATGTAGCGTGCGGCTGCTACATACCATCACAGACCTCACCTCGCGGTGCTGTCCGCCGCGCAGGCTACATTGCATCGTGTTCGCACATGTCGTAGTCGGCCGCAATGCGATTGTGGTCGGCCTCGTCTGTGCCAGTGTCCAGCCTTGTCGCGGCAGTCCCCTCGCCATGCGTCTCTCGACGTGTGTTGTGGCCGTCGCATTGTCGCAAATGCGCCGTGGATATCACGGTGTTGCCGTTCACATCGCGCTCTCCTCGGGTCAGTTAGTGGCTGTGATTTATGTTGTCTGCCCCTGTGTCAGTCAAATTAAATTTGTGTCGTTTGTGATTTATGTTGTGTCATGGCCACCTGCGTCGCGCGCATCATGCGTCATGCGGTGGCCGTCGCATCGAGGGCCGCTATACCGTGGTTGGCCTCGTCGTACCCGTCACATCCTGGTCGAAATTCCTTGGTCGGCCTCGTTTCATTGCAGATATACTCGCCCCGTCGTGGCCGTCATTGTTGTGATGTCCTCGTTCCGTCTTGGTCATCCTCGGCGGGGTTCCTTGGTACGTAGCGGCTGTCCTCGTAGTTGCTATGCACATCATGCGCATGCTCGTGCCATAGCGATGGTGCGCGGCCGGCATGCGCGAGGCTCCGGCGTGAATGCACAAGCACGCGAAGTGGTCGGTGAGCGCTCTGTGCGCGAACCCGTGGCCTGTATGCACAACCAGGCGGCGGGTGGCGGCGCGTTGACGCCTCTGGAGGTATTCGAATAGCAAGATGACCTCCCTCGTTCCCAGGTATCTTCGGAGTGCGCTTCTGCACATGGGAGGGGCCTGCGCGAACGAGGAAATGGTGAAGTAGCAGGGGAGGGGACGCACTGTAGGCTGTGGAGCTCGCAGGCTCGCGGCGGCGGACAAACAAACTTGGAATAAATAATCACTTACCTTTTCCGAGGATAAACGCACTCTTGGAGGGCATGTGCGTCCCGGAGCTGACGGGCGCGGTCGCGCGCGAGTTCAGTCCCGGTGTGTGCGCGGGAGAACCAGCGGCGCACCTATTGCCAAGTCCAATGAGCTTCTAGGTTCGTTTGTATCCACCTTAGGCTGGAAGGTGTGCATGGCACACCCTCCCAGCCTCCTGCGACCTTCTCCAACTGCCGACATCGCCGTGCTTGAAGAAATATGGCCGTTGAGGGCGAGGTCGTTGGTGCGCGTATTGAATGGCAATGGGCGGCGAAGGGGACAATACTAGAGCTGAGGAAGGAAGGCAGGCAGGGGTTCAGAAGACTCCAGAGGAAGTCTCCGCGTGAAGACAGGGGTGGCAGGAGCCGCCGTTCTCGTGAACGACGGCGGAGGATGGGGCGAGCGCGAGCACAGGAGTCCCGGGCGCTTCGGACTTGAAAACTCGACACGCGGCAAGGGCCGGGGTTCCTCCGAGGCTCCTCGCCCCTCGCTCACCTTGCGCTCACCTTGGTGAATTACCGGTAAGCAGGTAAGTAATTGAACGTCTGGAGAAATAAACTATGGAATATGATTCATGATTGGTTGAGCTAGTAAATGTTGGCCCACACACCGCCATTCGTATCGGCGCGCGTACCGCAGCTCGGCTCGGAGCGCGCCCGGTAGAGTGCTTAGTGTGAGTGTTATAATAGATATCATTAACATAATTTTCATACTCTGTTTTACATAAACTATTAAACCATCTTGTGATTTAATTACTTATTTAGGCACACTGGCAAACGGGCGTGTTCTGTTCACCGTACCAGCACGCGACGAGCCGAGTGCAGCTCGGCGAGGAGCGCGCCCGATAGAATACCATGGTGAGCACCATTTAACAGATACTGCAAATACTTATCATTAGTCACACAAGGTTATTCATAAATCGGTCGAGCCAGTAATGGCCCCACACCCGCTAGTTAGGGTCGGCTTCGGTCTCGAGTCCTTCGTTCTACCCGAACACGCCTCCGGTCGTGGATCCGAGTGGTATGCCAAGAGCGTAAATTTGCAGGAATGGCACAGCATCGGTGTTTTTCTTCAGCTTTGAGAGCTTGTGGAGCCGGAAGAAGCATGTAGGATGTCGAGCGGTGTCGCGGGTTCCGTGACCACTAAATATGGTCAATGCGGGATTGCGATATGGGTACTCTGCCAATGAAAATGTTAGTCCTGTTTTATCTCAAAATCAAGACGTGTAAAGGATGCATGCGGTTCAAGTAGGGCTGAGACGTAGCCTAAATTGACTTCGAGCTTCGCGCAATTGATATGAGAGCACCAGCCGTAAAGTGAGGAAGTCGCTGGCAAGCTTTTTTTGGGTCTAAACATTTGAACGTCAATTGTCGTCAGATAGGGAGCATTCATCAGCTGTTGCTTGCGCACTCTAGATCGTTTCGGACGGCGAGTGACTGTTGAGTTTCTCGAGGGTGCTCATCGAAGGATGCCGCTCGCGGTCAAAAGAGAGAAGCCTTACGCGCGCAACGCCACAACGATCGGTAGATGCCGGAGAGCGCCTAGCTCAACCTCAACATCACGGTCGAGTCGACGACAATATGCAAACCTTCGAATTTTCTAGCGGGCATTCGCGTTGAGGACCAAGCCCTGCCCAGATATGACGGGTCACGGTTCAATAGGTACTATTTGAGGTGTTCTACTATCTCTCGGCGTAGCTACGTACAGGAAAAGGAAGACCGAGACCTCACACTATAGTCGTTTCGCCCACTGACATCGGATTTCCACAGCGTTTCCAACCAGTCAGCCACCTCTTCCGAAACATCGCGCCATGTCACCGTAGTAGTGTCGCGTGAATCAAACATGGTGACGAGGAACTTGTCCCCCGCCCATGGTCCACGAGTAAGACGCTCTGAATCGCAGCGCATCGCGCACGATGGGTCGGAGGACCAACAGATCTTGGAGAGCAGAGCCTGTCCCAGGGTGATATCACAGTCAGAGGTATCTCTAGGCGTTGCTTCCTCGAGGCGTTGCTTGAGGTCGTCGATCACTTCGGCACGGACGTATTCGCTTTTGCTGATGTTGAATAGAACTCGCTCCCGATAAGGAGGCATTGCAGCTATCTCCTCCAAGTTCCACTCTAGTTTAAACAACCTTGAGGAGTCATCCCACTGGCGAGCTCGAGAGAGGAAATGTTTTAGGTTCTTCATCATATCTCTGGGTTCCCAGTACTGCGTGGTGTAGAAATCAGAGCTATGAGTGTAGCTCCAATAATCGTCCTCGCAGTCATTCTCCTTTGTGTCTTGATCGTTGTCTTCAGATAGCGCATCAACATCCGTTTTCTCTGCGGAGTGGCCGTCTAGGTGACGCGTTCAGCTCTTTCATACACTAGACATTTAATTGCAAACCCACCACCAGCGTCGTCCTTTCCGGTCTCGTCAGTCTTGCCTGGCTCAGTCTGAGACTGCTGACCGTCTGTATTCGTACCAGGGCGGGACACGTTGCGAAAGACGTAGCTCCGAAAATGAGGCGGAAAATCCTGATTTTCTGCGTAGTCGCCGAGGCATACAATTCGTTGGCCTTTCCAGTTTGAGGACAACCTGCATATCATATCCTCGCAAACGGGTTCTCCGATTTGGCCGAGATAGTCGTGAACAAGACAAAGACAGAGAACCGCATACAACTCGTCAAGCTCAAAGCATTGGAATATCATGGTAATAACTTCAACGGGTAACTTGAGTAACGGAGATTTCGTCTTCGCAAGGCACGCAGCAATGTCGACCGGAGTTTTGCTCGCAGACCTGAATAATCGTCAGTCATGCTGGGAATTTACGACGAGTAGACGAGGCTGTCATACCATCCACGAGTGGCCTGAGTAGGTGTCCGCTCGGTGAGCAAGTCAATCACGGCCATGACGCTGGAATCCCAGAAGAATTCTCCCAGCTTGTTGCGGCCGCCCCATATGATCCGTGGATCCATGCAGACACTATTTGGGCTTTGTCAGTCATTCACAGCGAAATCATAGAGAGCGTCACCTACACGTCCCAAGATTGTCCCATAGTAAAGAAAGCTTGAGCCCGGTGCGGTCGCGGTTGAGTCGCCGAAGACGACGTGGCGATGGAGGATGGCTCTGTCTGGGCTTAAATCCTAGTTCTGGCGGTCTAGCACACAATGAGTCATTTTCTGTCATTTCACACGATGTTTAGCATTCGCCGATTATGGGATTAAAGGCCCCGGATCCTGGAATCAACATCAGGGTTGGAAAGTAATAAATTATCCGAAGCGAACCTGAGCACATGCAGCCATGTCCGCTGGGTCTTGGTGCTTGTCAGCTTTAGGACAACGTATATCTGCTGTCCAAGTACATACTTAACCTTCGATAAAAACGCCCTAAAGCTATGAGAGGTATAATGAGAGAAAAGCTCTGAGTGTGTGGAACATAGAACGCGGATGCCTCCGAAGCCGGACGCCACCATCGTGGCGACGGAAAATGCCGAAGCGTCAATGTCAATGTTTATACGCTCGGGCTCTCGCCGTCACTTGCCAGCGCGGTTGTTTTGCTACCGCTTGGCGCAGTAGTAGAGACTAACATAGGATCTCCACATAGCTTCCAACCATTCCACTACCTCATCCGATACGTCTCGCCAGGTTTAGTATTTGCGGCTAAAGAGTACCGTGTCTTCGTAAGGCGGCATATCATATTAGAGACTGAGACACCGTTGAATATGAAACCATATCGCACTATAGTGTCTAGGTTGATGGAACTCTACTACTAGTACGTCGATGCCATCGATGACAACACTTTGTAGACAAGAAATTGCGGTAAAACTTCCCCACTAATAGTATCATTCGTCCACTAACTGAGGCTCTGTTCCCACAGCTCGTTCAGCCAATCAACCACCTCGTTCGAAACGTCTCGCAATGTCATCTCCGCAGCCGCTGGGTGGTTCCATGAATCCAATGTTGTAACAATGAGTTTGTCCCCAGCCCATGGACCGTGAGTGAGACGTTCAGAGTCACAGCACATGGCGCACGACGGGTCGGAGGACCAACAGACCATGGACAGCAGAGCGTGCGGCCCAACGTCACCACGTAATGCCCTGTCCACCATGAGTCTGGGTTTGCTTTCTTGAGGTCTTGGTAGAGTTCTTTCACTGCGTCGGCACGAACATACTCCCCTTTGCTGGTGTTTGAGCAGTATCAAGTCTTGGTCAGCAGGTGTTCGAATTATCTCCTGGTAGTTGTCCAACAGACGTGACAACTTCTCCCGCTCGTCCTTCCAAACGTACCGTTCCAGGTCCATGATCATAGATACGAGCTCGTATTCCGGTCTCCCGCCGCGCGTGGGAAGCCAGAAGCATGACTAAAGTACCTAAACTTGTCTGCCGAATCGACATCGGAGTCATTCTTGTCTTCACGTTGACTATCGACTTCTAAGAGGTTCGGCTGAGTCGTTTTGTCTGTGCTATCCGACAACATAATCGTACCTTATATCTGCGATAATGCCTTTAGTCAGTTCATTACCTAGGCATGCATGTGTAGACTCACCACCGAGATCATCGTTCTCCGAGTCTTCATCCCTGCCTTCAGTTTGATGGCCTTCTACATGCGTCGGATGGGGGTCATTTTCAGAAGAGGGCTTCGGTGTGGTAACCACGACGTCAGAGTCCGAGGTCGACCGGGAAGTATCGTGAAGAATGTAATCCCGAATCTGGGGAGGAAAATCGTGGTCGCGCGCATAATCGCCCATGCAAACAATCCGGCGGCCGTCAGAGGGTGAGACCATCCTGTAGATCATGTCTTCGCAGACTGGTTCACCGATTTGACCGAGATAGTCATGGGTGAGACAGAGGCAGAGGGCATCATCGAGGTCGCTGAGCTCGATGCAACGGAAGACCATCGTAATTATCTCCGCGGGCAGTCGGAGCAACGGAGACCTCGTCCTCTCAAGGGACGCAGCTATATTCAATGGAGGCTCACTCGCCGACCTGAGCAGAGGTCAGTCATGTTGGGAATATGTGTACACAAAACGGGATCGTTTTACCACCCGCGACAACTCGAAGGGTTGAACGTCCGCTTGGTGAGCCATCTAATGATGGTCCTGGCGTCGTCGCCCCAGAAGAAACTCTCCTAGCTTTCCCCAAACAGCCCCAATTGACCTCCGCGTCCATGCAGATACTTGTTTGACTGGGTGAGTTGTCTAAATAGTGGCTAGAAGCACGGCACTCACAATGTCCAATATTGACCCATGGCGGATGGTGAGCTCGAGAGGTTTGTGAGAGATCAGGTTGAGTCGACGTGGCAAAGGAGCCGGGCGATAGAGCTGTTTATATCGTAGTGTCTGGGAATAGCGCCTAGCAAGGAGTCATTGTGCGTGTTTTCGCACGTAACCGATTATGGGAACGGCGAAAACGCGTTCTACCTAAATCGACAGTCAGAAAGAAGCAAATCTCTCGTGACCCTGGATAGATGTCTCCAGGTAATACGTCCGCGCACATTTCGCGTCGTAAGCAGTTGATGACACACTGTGATGTGTTCGCCGCGGCTCAAGTGATCCCTGTTGCCGCATTCTAGATCTAGTATACACAGGACGAATGAATTTGCTGTAGAAGGACGTGTGTCTCTAATGAGACTGGGAGAGTTATGCAAATGGCACACACTCCGAGGATGCAGGAAGCACACGGGGCCAGCGCGTAGCGATGGCAGCCACGAGATATGCCGAGGCTTGCCGAGCTGAGGTTGATCTAAGCGCCGTTAGGATCCAAAAAATGTGATTCGTCAATACGTAGTCGCAGATATGTGGTATACTCTCGTGGCGAAAGACCGACGCGAAGGTGCAAATGACATTGAGTTAAAAAGACATGCTTCGTCACTGCTACGGTAGTTTTCTAGTGTCAAGACAAGTGCACGTCGCGTGCTAACGAACAAGGTCAGACCTCCACAACTCTTCCAACCAGCTGACCACCTCGTCCGAAACATCGCGCCACGAGGACTCGGGATACATGCGGCGGTCAAATGTTGTAATCATGAGCTTGTCTCCTGCCCATGGTCCGTGGGTAAGACGTTCAGCGTCGCAGGCCATCGCGCACGAAGAGTCGGAAGACCAGCAGATCATCGAGAGTAGAGCTTGTCCCAGAGTAATGGTCCAACTTTTCAAGTCCCTCGGGTCAACTGTGTCTTTCATACGTTCCCGAAGGTCGTCCACTGCGTCGGCGCGAACGTACACGAGCTTGCTGATATTAAACAAGACTCTCGACCGGTAGGGGGGCATTTTGAGTATTTTCCCGAGCCCTCGGTATAGCAACTTGTCAAGCTTCTTCGTATCCCTCTGGTCGAGTATATCCCAGAAGTGGTTCGTGACATAGCGTCGCACCGCTTCCGGGACGTCGGCAGCCAATGTATGGAAGTCAGGAGTCTTGGTATATTCGTAGTACGATATACGTTGGCGTTCGGGTCGTGTGTTTGACTTTATCTGTGTTGGTGAGACTTAACCATCAGCCCGCCATCCCGTTCACACTTTTCAGTAGGCACTCACCGCGTTGACCGCCCCCGGCCTCCTTAGCGTTGCTTGACTTTTTTTCGTCCTCATCTTCGTCCCCAGACTGATCCTCCTCTACTTGTACGTTGTCAGCATCTCCCTCAGCCGTGGCACTCGACGATGCGCTCGACCTTTGACGGGTTTCGAATACTTGTCAGGGATCTGATCCATGAACCACTGAAAGCTAGGTGGAAGATCGGCATCCCCTCGGCATAGTCGCCGATGGCAGACAACCCGCTTGGCACACCACTGAGCGACACAATCACGCATCCAGTCGCCGACAAGGGGCTCCGCAAATTGACCGAGGTATGGATGTGCGAGACAGAGACTGAGCAGTTCTTTGAGATGGTTTGAAAAGTCGACGATAAGCTGGAGGATTTCAGGAGGCAGCTTCAACAAAGGAGAAGTTGTCTTCGCGAGGGATGTGGCCATATCAACATCCTTTTCGTTCGCCGACCTGAGGGGTAATCGGTCAGGCCACACGCGCGCGAGAATGGCAAGCTAGACTAACCAGCCAGTGTAGTTGTCTTCTGCTCGAAGGGTAAGCAGATCTGCTGCAGACATGACCCCATGACTCCAAAAAAAACTCCCCGAGCTTGAGCATGCAGAAATCGCGATCATCCCACTTGGAGCCAGTGTTCATGCACAGGCTGTGGTCGTTAGACCGATCTTTCGATCTTTTGATTGTATAAAGCACTTACATGTACCAGTACTGACCCATGTTGGGGGTGAGTGGCGGTGGATGGTGGAACAAACGGGGATGATCCGAGCCCCGCCACAATTCGTTTAAATATTACTCCCGGCGCCTAGGCAGAGGACAATGAGCTGGGATCCAAATAAATTACCACGACCGGGTGATGCTGGATATCGATATCGAGGACGACTGAAATGACCCATCATGCATTATGGAAGACGATACACTTCGAATGGGATAGCAACTGGAGTAATCGTAACCGGCATGGCAGCCATACTATGTCCTGTAATCTCCGTTGATCCTCACGTACTCCTGCAAAAAGAGTCAGCCAAACAAGATGGGCCTGAATGAGAAAAAAAAACTACGCACATAGCTGAAGTCGCAGGTCCAATACTTGGCACTCTCGTTTCCAAGTCCGAGGTCGACACGGATTTCGAGGTCTTCCTGAGCGATGATCTCAGACGCACGCGCCTCGTCCACTTTCTCCGGCTCGCCGTTGACGAGTAGTGGGAGAGGTGTGGTACCATCGACTGGTACGAAGGAGACGTTGACGCGGGTAGGATCGAGCGGGGTGGAGAGGGGAATAGATCCTGTCGCGGCAAGGATGCGACCCCAGCTGCAAAAGTTCAATGTCAGTATAGTGATGGCACGTAACAAGGATGAACCGCGTACTTCGCGTCTTCTCCAAATAGCGCAGTCTTGACAAGAGCCGATGTCGAGATACGAGATGCAATTTTATGTGCGTCTGCATAATTTGCCGCGCCCTACCATCGTCGTCAGTTTACCTTGATATTTATCAAAACATGCCTCAACGCTCACTTCAATTGATACCGTAACGAATTTCGTCGCTCCTTCACCGTCACGAACGACGAGCTTGGCAAGATCAGTGGCAAATGATGTGAGCTCCTCCTTGAAGATCTCGTATGCCTCGCGGTCGTTGGCCTCGTCGATTTCTGGCTGCCCCTCGGCAGCAGCGCCGTTTGCCATAACAATAATGGTGTCGTTCGTAGACATGTCTCCGTCGACGCTGATCGAGTTGAAGCTTCTGTCCACACAGCGTAGGTCAAGGCGTTCTGCAAACTCTTCGGTGAAACGGCCGCATCCGTAAGAATGCATCCAAGGAGGGTCGCATGGAGCTGGGCAGGTGCGGATGGTGGCCCCATGTCGGGGTGGATCATACCCGCACCCTTGTCCATGCCCGCTAGACGGAACTCCTTGCCACGAATAGTGAAGGTCCGCGCGCGAAGTTTGGGGAAGGTGTCTGTGGTCATGAACGCCCTGGCTGCGCGCTCCCAGTGGGGGAACCCAGAGCCCAAATTCGCCGAGGATAAGGACTTGATGCCGGTTAGAATTTTGTCAATGGGCAGCGTCTGGCCGATGACACCGGTCGACATGACCAGCGTCTCGCTAAGTCCGTCGCTCGGAGGCTCCTCGAGGAGGGCGTCCGTCGCGCGCACCATCGCCCACGCGTCCTGCATGCCTTGCGTGCCTGTCACGGCATTCGCGCAGCCGCTGTTCACGACAATACCCGCGCGCGGCCTCCGCCCTTTTCGAGAACCTCTTGCGAGACGATGACAGGAGCAGCTTTGAAGGCGTTACGGGTGAAGCAGGCGGCGACGGACGCTGGTCGTTGCGAGAGAATGACGCCGACATCGAGTAGTTCAGGCTTCTTCTTGACACCAGCGTGGATGCCATTCAGGAAGTATCCTTTCGGGAATGCGGCGTCGGGAATAGGAGCATGGAGATGAGCCTTCGAAGGGATTGACTTGGATGTATATGTCGAGGTGAACCTCTGGAATGTTTTCGACAGGTGCGACATGGCGGTTAGTGACGAAGAGCAGAAAGCGCGACGCTTTTAACGTTCTTGATACCGGACTGACGCCAAGTCCGCGCGTTCTTACCGTGTAGTAGAGCTCAAGTGGCTGAAATCACGCAGAGGCTATTTGGCCCCAGAAGTCTGAGAAGTGAGTCATGTAGAGATTATGATATTGGCCCCGCACCGAACTCAGGGTTTCCGTACAAAAAACCTAGGAAAATGCTACTCCAGAAGTAGACAAAGCTCGAAGCCAGACTTTGCTCTGACACCGCTCCGTTACTTGCACACGTCGTGAGGAAAGATGACGGCGAAGTGCAGCTCGGTACAGCTGCAACGATGTTCAAGAGAAAAAAGGCGGCGTGCGCGCGACGCTCGAGTTTTGTGCCTGCGAGTGAAAGGGGAAGGATTTTCGCACGATTCGCGCTTAGTCAGCAAGCGCGCCGAGCTGGCGGGCGCTGGGCGAAAGTGGCAGCCATCCTCAAGACTCTCGACATCGGCCGGTACGACGACAAAAATGGGCCTCAACAAGGTGAGAATCGAATTCTTGCTGCTGGAACGTATGACAGGACGCTGTGTTGCAAAAAGGGCGGAGGATTTTGGTCAAGTTGAGGATGGATGCGGTTAGGTGTGGTCGGATGGACTGGGATAGGCTTCACCCAAGATACTCGACATTCCCTTCGATTCATGTCCCCCGACGCTCTTGCCATGTCAAACTCCGCATCTCTGGAACCCAAGCTTACTTGGACTTTGCCTCTCTGTAGACTGTACTCGAAGGGCCGCATCCTCGGACACAAGCGCGCTAAGCGCAAACACTCGCCCCAACACCACCCTTGTCCAGCTCGAGGGCGTCCAGAACAAGGAGGAGGCGCAGTTCTATCTCGGCAAGGTGTGTAATGCAGGAGCCTTCCCCAGTTGAAATGAACTACAACTGTCATCACAGCGTGTTGCCTACGTTTACCGGGCGAAGACGAAGGTTGAGGGCTCGAATGTACGAGTAATCTGGGGCCGTGTCACCCGCCCTCACGGTAACAACGGCGTTGTCAAGGCCAAGTTCACCTCGAACATCCCACCGCACGCTTTCGGTGCATCCGTCCGTGTGGTGCGTACCCCAGCCTTGACCCTTCATCTCTCCCCAGCTCATGTACATAATCTTAGATGTTGTACCCCTCTACGATCTGATTTATTGTGTGCTCTCGCTTGTCTTTGGCATTTTCCTTCGTCTACGTACCGCAATATGACATGTCCATGGCCCACATGCATATACCATGAAAATGTTCGATTGTCCGAGGAATCAACAACCATTAAATGCGAGCCTTGATCCCGAAAAGGCACGCCGTTCCGGTTCCGCTTACATAGGATTCTCGAAGCAGGATCGGAAGAACGCAACGTCCAAAGAGGGCGTGAGGGTCTGGCGAGGTGTGGGAGGCAAGGTCACAAACGCGGAGAGTCCATGTGCACTCGCAAAGCCCAGGAATGCGGCATCCAAAGAGAGGGGTATCATTAACTGTAAAGCATTACGAATGAGATATACGGCGCAGTCCATTTCGCGCTAGGCATCTATTGCTTTTGGTATTCCCCAGGGTCCAATTCCACTCATCTTGAAGGCTACTCGAAGACCATGTGTCCCTTTTCATCAACGGTCGCCCGCATGCCTCCGCCTGCCTTCTTGCCTTTGGAGAATTGCTCCTGCATGCGGACTTTCTCAAGCTCTCGCTTGTGCTTTGCGAGTGCGGCTTCCTGCTCTGCTCGTGCAGCGGCCTTGTCAGCCTTCTCCAGCTCCTTTCTCTTCTGGTTCTGCCGTTGCTTCTTGGTCAGGGTTTCTGAAGCGGTCTGCGTAGGCTGGGATGGCTTCGTCGATGCTACAAAAACGTCAGATGAGATTATGCATGGATCGTTGACACAAAGACATACTTGTGCGAGGGCGAGAAGCCTTGACGATCCAGCCGCCGTCGTCCTCTCCGTCGGCATCGTCTGCCGTAACGCCAGACTCATCAACGTCTTTCATAATCAGCCCACGAGAACCCTGCAGCTGGTTGCTCGGTCCGCGCGTGGGTGAATGCGCATGACCCGTGCAACCGAGGGTGCATGCCGGAGTTTCGAGCATGCTGTACCATCGTCAGCAACGTGAGAACCGTGCATTGGCAGTCAGACGTACTCTTCTACACGTCGTCTTGCGAGGCTTGGGCAGAAGCCGCTCCGCAAGCGTGCGACGGTTATCTCCCTGCCCCAAGACCTGCTCATCCTCGGTGCGCTCGGTGACCGGCGACGACGTGTCGGGTTAACGGAGGTCGTGACGCCTGCGTCGCTCGCAGGTGCTACGGAGGAGCTCTGCGCCGCGGTCTCTGGTGGGGCCAGCACGCTTTCGCGATTCGACGCGTGTCCAGGGACCATCGGTTTGTCGATCACGGGTGTGCTCTTGCGCTTCGCATTCTGCAGCCGGGCGCGGCACGGGCGTCGACGACGACTCTGGTGCGGTTGCTGAGGAGTCGCTCTGCACATCCTGAGGCACAGCGGGCGCGCCGCCTGTCGTTTTCTTGGCTTTCTTCTTCTTCTTGGGCTTGCTCGCGGTCGCCGCGGGCTCCGCAGCCTGCGGTTGCTCGAACCCGCCCGGGACGACGGCGGGGGAAGGACACGACGGTGGGCTCGGCCTCCGGCTGTGTCGTAGATTGAGCAGCCCCTTTCGCAGCTGCCTTCTCTCTTCTTCTTGCCCTTGCCCTCGCCAGTCGTCTGCACGACTACCTCCCCTGGAAGCACCGCACGATTCGAGGGAGACGCCCAGTCAGGCGGTGGTGGTCGTTTCTGCAAGAAGCCATAGAAGATACCGCAGCGATGAGAGCGACGGAAAGAGTGGTGGGAATAGACAGCACAGAGCCCATGGTTGTCGGCGGCGAGAAGGAGAGACGGGGTGCCTGGGACGAGGAATAAAGGTTAAATATGTATTGAGCACAAGCACATAATGCCACGAAACGCTTCGCTGGACGTCGTCACGCCATGTGACTGATAAACGCGTCAACAAGTACAAACAACACGTTCATTACATACGAACCCGCTTTTCCCACACATCGGGTGAGAGAGCGGCTGTCGACCGCAGTCTTGAACTTATCGGGTCCAAATCGCCCGACGGACATCTCACAAACACTTTGGCATTCGCCTCCATTATGGCCGGCCAGATTTCACAAGAGGCAGACCCAGGTCGATTGGCAAAATTGGTTCCTGTAGGTTTCTGCCCACCTCACCGTGCTGTGCTACCAAACATAATGCGTATCCTGTTAACAGTGCGAATGTTGACCGCAGGGAAAAGCTTGATCTCCCGACGTTCTACAGCTTCAGTGGTTCATTTTGGAGCACTTTACTACATCGCTTGCCTGCGCTACTCGGTCCACCCATCGACGCTGACAATGTACATTTGCTTGCCGGCTGGTGGGTGCTATCAATTACCTGAAGATTCAGGATGCGCTCATTAACCTTCGATCCTGTCAGGACCGAGGAAAAACAAGAGGGTACATCCGAACCACCTCGCAGGCCCGTCGAGCAACTATCAAAGCTCCTTGCCCTCCCCAGCGACATCATCAAGTTGATTTTTGACGAAATCGACAGCCTTGAAACGGCTATTTTGATGTGTCTCTCGCATGAACTGCTTGGCAGTTTCGGCGAGCATCGCGTTCATCAGCTCTTGCTCAAAGAGCTGGCTCCCTGGGCAGGCCAACGACTTGTATGCGTCGGTGACCTCACCCGCGACGAAGACTATCCACTCCAACTGCTCCCATACGTCGCCAATTGGAAACAGTCCTCCGAGGCTCAAGAGAAGGATCTTGGTGGGATGGATCCTACATTTGTCAGTCCCATGCTCTTCGACTACAGCATCCCCTCCACAAATGCCCACTCAACTCTCTGTGCACTGCTCGAGCACATCTCCTTAACCGCGGCAGAGCGCGAGAAGTGCAAACGATTGTTGGACTGGATCTCCAAGGTCGAGCGCGACTCCTTCCGTGTGGGCGGTCGTGTGCTGTGCAACTTGTCGAAGACAGAGTTTGTGCGCGAAGACCCCGTACGCGCCCTTCACGATCGCATTGTCACCGCACCGTGGGATGAACTTGTTCACATCGAAGCGATCACGTTCGGGCAGGCTCTCCTGTGTATGATTTGCTGGTCGTCTGCAAAATGGTCCGATACGAACGTCGACCGCGATCGCTTGTCGCGTGGCCCGTGGGCTGGAGACCAGTTCCAGGTTGTTTTGGAGGGTAAAATGGATACTGGTATGCCTTGGCGCGACGTCACCAAGGAAGTCGTAGATTGGTTGGAGGAGTTGTGGCTGCTTGACCATGATTTCAATCCATGGGAATCATTTGATTTTGTAGACATTTCGGATTTGTGGCCGAGAGTCACGAAAGATGTTCTGTAGAGAAATGAAATATCAGAAACATGTCAGCCGATGAGTCCAAGACCCCAGAGACAGGAATCACCAATCGACCGTGGGCTAAGCTCAGTATGTGCCAGAACCTGCGACTCGCGTCGGTGGTCGTGGGAGAGCTTGATGTAATGGGAAGCACAGGCGCAGGCGACGAAATAATGTGTGCGGAAGTAGTCCCTGTTCCCCCCATAAGTATTTGTGTGCTCAAAGATCGAGAATATAGTACGGTTTTACATAGAGAGCTATTGCAGAGCTTAGCAAGACATCCCCGGCGGATATTCCATACTCACATCTAGATGTTGGGGCAGGGCGTCTACGACATGTGGTGCTTCGGCGGCGGCGCTGGAGATTAAATATTGTATGCCGACACACACGTTGCGGCTCCTGAAACAATGCTGAATCCATTTATGCACGTTTGCATTGAATATTTAGTGCTACAATAGTGTAAATCAACCATGCCGAAAAGTAATACTAGTGTCAATCTTCATCGGCATTATCATTAGATAAATCGGTACTCTGCTCCCTCAGCATCTTCCCCAACTGCAGATAATGCCTCCTGCTCGTTTATTAATGTTACCATATCCGGCTCTTGCTAGAGGAAGAGAAAGCGCGCCAAGAGCTCTTGATAGATTTCTCACAACATTTTTGTACCTCGCCCTAGGAGGCCCTGCAGGTCCATAGAACTCCTTCGCGCATAAAACAAACAATGGGGGAACAAGTTGAAAGACAGGGTCATCCGGTGAAGCATATTTCAGAATAAACAAGCACCATCCTATTTATTGGATAAGAGCGCATCCAGGGAGATTTGTGAAGTACATTCTGCATAACAGCTTGAAAAACAATGTCTGGGCTGGGTTCTAGCTCTCGAAACATCGTCATATTCTATGCTTTACTCAACATCTGCAATATGTTCTTACCTACGGCAAAGTGATTCTATCCAACTTCCAAGGTATGTGCTATATATTTTTGATCACAATTTGCTGAGCTGACACATCAAATAGGGGATGATACACTTTGACTGACCACTAAGTAATTACTATAGGGTGATGTTGCTCATTTGTGGTTGTCGCATTCATCCTTGGATATTTATACTCACTGAAAGCTACAGAGAATATTCGGACAAGTTTGGTGTAGGAAGCCTATCCCAAGTATACTCGAATCATTCGAGAGGATTCAAAGATGCCACACTTACTGCACCTACTTTGCGCTAACACCCTTTCAGCCAGCCGCAGGTGTACTGAGGACTGAGATGTTTGATATGGAGCTCGGCACTGAGTATCAAAAATAGATAGCCCTGCACTGGCACTGCAAACGAATTGTCCGAATATGCGCTTGTGTATCCATGGTACTAAAACCTTGAAGCAGTCATTTGTGAGTTTTACTCTACGTACATCATTATTTACTGAACAAGCGTCGTCCAAATCAATTACACAAGCATGATTACTCCAATCCTAACATGCCGCTTGGCACAGGTATGATAACTATCGGGGGATGTTTCGCTAAGCTCCGCGATAGCTCTCTATGTAAAACCGTACTATATTCTCGATTTTCGAGCACACAAATACTATGGGGGAACAGGGACTACGTCCGCACATATTATTGAGTCGGTCGCCTGCACCTGTGCTTCCCCATTACATCAAGCTCTCCCACGACCACCGACGCGAGTCGCAGGTTCTGGCACATACTGAGCTTAGCCACGGTCGATTGGTGATTCCTGTCTCTGGGGTCTTGGACTCATCGGCTGACATGTTTCTGATATTTCATTTCTCTACAGAACATCTTTCGTGACTCTCGTTCACAAATTTGAACCGTCCACAAATGACCTCCATAGCAATTACTGATTTGTACACAAACCCTGCAATACCTCTCAAACCATTTCCCACACATGAGAGCGCCAGTAGGGTACCGTCACCGAAGTGAATCGCCGCGGTCCCAAATCGACCCGACCGTCATTCCCCAGCATTCTGCGGCTTACCCCACATGGCCCGCACCCGTCAGATTCGTCAAGAGGAGGAACCAGCCCCTCAGTACTTCTATTTGTATGTAAAGCTCTTCAGAACTCGGCCCTGCCGTTAGTAATGCATCCATTTTTGTAGTGTTAACATAGAACGTAGAGAGAAGGCCAATCATTTGCCGATCTATAACGATTTTGGGGCTCTATTCTGGAGCCCCGTGATGCAACGCCTAACTCTGGCACTCGATCTTCCTGATCAAGCCGCAAACGAAGAGTTACTCATCGGCTGGTGAGGTGCTATCAGCGATCGGGTAGAGTGCAACCTTCTAAATGACCGTCTCTCTCAGGTCCAGAGACTCGGACGATACCATTGTATTATCGTCCAGGAATTCCGCAAAATCGCTCAAAGCTTCTTCAACTTCCCAAAGACATTATCAGGTTGATTTTCGACGAACTCGACAGCCTCGATGCGCCGCTATATTCATGTGCTTATCTAAGACATGAGTTCTCGGAATTCTGTGGCGAGCATCGCGTCCATGAGCTTCTTGCTCAGGGGATGTGCGCGCACCTTGGGCTGGCGAACGGCTCATATGTGTCGGCGATCACAATCGTGATGACGACTATCCTCCACAACTGCGTCAATTTACGTTGCCGACTGGAAGCAGACACCCGAGGCTCATAAAAACGATCACCGCGACTTAGAATGGACGGTTTTGTCAGCCCCATGCCCCCTCAACTATGGCGGCCAATACCGGCTTTCCCCAGTCCATCTAGCGTCCGTGAAAGGCTCGAGGCCGCCCCTTTGGCTGCTTCAGAGCACAAGAAATGCGAACTCCTACTAGAATGGATGGTTAATGTAGAGAGATCAACGGACGTTCGCTCCTACTCACACGCGGGTGCTGTGCAACCTCAACAAGGGCGAGTTCGTGCGCGGTGATGCCGTGCACGAGCTTCATGAGCGCGTCGTCGCGGGTCAGCATGGGCTCTATGGAATTACGCTCGGGCAAGCCTCCTGTGCATGGTCTCCTGGTCGTACCGCGAAGTGGTGCGGCATGAACGAGCGGACGTTGACTGTGACCGCTTGACACGCGGTCGCTGGGCCGGAGACGTTTCGAGATTGTGCCGCAGAGTATGATGAGAAGACTGGCATTGCGTGGCGGGGGATGTCACGGAGAAAGTTGTACATTGGTTGGAGGAGCTATGGCTGCTAGATGGTTGCATTGATTCCTGATTTATCACAGTTACACGAGCAGGCGAGGGCTCCTCACATCAGTGTCCCGAGGAGCGAGATGCAAACCCAATCCGCCAATCGATAGCCTCAAT
This sequence comes from Phlebiopsis flavidoalba, assembly GCA_035772785.1. Taxonomy (NCBI): domain Eukaryota; kingdom Fungi; phylum Basidiomycota; class Agaricomycetes; order Polyporales; family Phanerochaetaceae; genus Phlebiopsis; species Phlebiopsis flavidoalba. The sequence continues at coordinate 179,606 of JAOCPU010000056.1, forward strand.
CTGAGTAAAGCACAATTGTGGACCTCGTCGCAGACAGAAGAGATCCCAAGCTTTCTGACGGTGATGGGGCACTGCTCGAGATATCAAGCAATGTTTTGGATGACGAGGAGACGCACCGTTTCATGATCGATGCACGAAGGTACAGCGATATGGCGCCACGGGCACTAGGCCCGCCCTGAGGTCCCACCACCACCCCCGACGTGTTGACGTCGGGCCTCAAGGGTTGTTGCGTGTTGCGGGGTGCCTATAAACTGCGAACAGCCAGAGAGGCGATGCGCGAAGACGCACCGAAGTCCAAGCCGATAGGTGGGAGAAATGGTACTGCGTGATGTTGCGCCAGACCATGCGTTTTTGACGCGGGCATTAGGCCCACCCTGAGGACCCGCCGCCACGGCCCGACGTGCTTTTGAGCACGCCGGACCTCAGGGGATCTGTGTTTGAGGCAGACTCTTCGACTAGATTGAGAGGTTAAACGGTAAGTAGTGGCTGACTTGCGCCACGGCGCGAGTTGAGGATGACACGCTTCGACCGTCTTCAAAGATTAATCGGAACTTCAAGTCCAAGATAGGCCACTTGCGTCACTATTGCTCTAGAGTTCGGCGCACAGACTACAGTACCAGTGCCAGAGAGTCCAAGAGAGGCAGGCCACTTGCATTCTTGACGGAGCTGGGAAGTCGCCACCCACCCACACTACCAGGAGTGTCGAGTCTAGAAGGGGCTGATTGCGTTGAGGGAGTATCGGAGCCATCCGTCCGTACTACCAGAAAAGCTGAGAGGTTTTTCGCTGTCTTGGCCCAGATCTTGCTGCACGCGTGTGGAGAGTAGCGACCGTAACTGACAATTGAAGAGCCACAGGCAGGGAGATTTGATCATTGATGTCTTGACCCAGATATTGCTGCCCGTACGTGAAAAAGTAGTGGTCGAACCCAGAGAAGATTTCGCCGTAAGCCACACTACCAGACGGCCAGGTCCAGAGGCGTCTGTTATATTCTTGAACACGGAGGTCATCGTCTGCCGTACGGCCAGCAGTCCCGGTCCCCAAGAGTCGGTATTGTGCGCAGCCAGGATCGAAGGTCGCCTCCAGCCAATGCCGCCCATGACGTCGCAATGGGAGATAAGTCGCCAGAGTCCTTGATGCAGAAGTCGCCAAGCACCGGAAGTATCGAGACAAGCCTATCCCAGTACGAGGGAAAGCGTTTCCAGCAGGAGCCATAGAGACCGCCAGTCGCCCTAGCTGCCAGAAGATCAGACCAGACCAGGAGATGGCTGCTTGCGTTGAGGAAGTGCGGAGGTAGCCACCCGTCCGCACCACCAGTGAAGCATAGAGTGGCTACTTGCATTCTTCACGGGAGTCACAGAGGTCGCCGCCCACCTGTGCTACCACGGCCGTGACCGACGGCTTGAGGTCCACAAGAATCACAGTCGTCGTATTGATTGTTCAAGAGATGGCCTTGCGACCTTGAGCCACACACCCGCCGCGACATCAGGCAAGGAAGCACCAAATCGCCCGTCTTGGAACTCCAGCTTGCGTTGAGGACTGTTGAGGACCGTGGCCACACACGTGTCACACCTTGGGCGGCAAACTATGTCAGCCTCGGCCACAGGCCACAGCGGGTGACCCAGTCGCCACCACTCACCCGAGAACCGAGAAAGGCTGCTTGAGTTAAGGAAGCAGTGGAGGTCGCCCACCCATACATGCTACCATGCACACCGCACACGTCTTGAAAGCAGAGAACGCCAGGAGGGAGCCAAAGAGAACAGCGCCACAGCTTGAACTTGAACGGCGAGAGAGAGAAGAGGTCCCTCCCTCCCAAAGGCGAGACACAGAGAAGTCATGGAGAATGCACAAGACAAAACACTAAGAAACATGTATGCGCAAAGAGGAGTGAGTAAAAGTGTTGAGAGGATGAGGGGCGGGAGGGATGATGGTGGTGGTACGGGCAAGACGAGGTTGACCGAGACTATTTATACCACCGATTAGGAAATTAGGCGCCTAGCGAACTCCACGTGGCTGGCCATTGTCCGCCACGAACTTCATCAAGAGGTTTTGGGCTCCAGCATAACATTCCAGCTAAGCATCCTAAAATCATATACCTACAGATTCCGTCCGCTCTGCGCATAGGAGGCGCTGGTACATCGTACCCGGAAGACGACTGCCCGTGAAAGAGCCGATTTGAGCGAGCCGCCCCACAAGCGCCCACCCGATATGGAATGCGGACCGCTTTTGAATCCTAACACGACCAAATAAAAGCACCCGTGAAGCAGAGAAAGAAAAAATATAAAAAAAACTGTAATGGCTGAGGTGAATTGATTTGACTATGGTAAAGAACTCAGGGATGAACAACAACATTAAGTATTGTGACCAACACATAAGTATAGTAGCGCAGAGCTGAGGCACACACAACACAGAGAAGAGAAGAAGAAAGACTGCGATAAATCGCGTTGCTTTACGACGGAGACCTTGACTGACATCTTTGCCACACTTTAAACTTCTGTCCATGTAGGACAGCATGTCAACCAGCGGACAATCAGGGTGTTTTCAAAGATCCTGAACCTTACAGCGAGGAGTTCGACAATCGGCACTCGACGTCACTGGCTTGTATTTCGGTGTGCGGGTGAAGTACGTGGAAAAATATCAGTATGGAGTGGGAGAACATACTGATTCGCTCTGAAGAGAGGCTGATATTATTATGTGCACTCATACACGGTGCGCACAGAATCTTGGAACCCCTCTTTCCGCCGTGAGACGCTCCTGCTTCAAGATCTTGCGGGGCCGAAAAGCGTAAGAAGCGAGGAAATACCGATCCAAAGGCGCATCAATACATATATTACGTGGAGGAGGTATGAAACGGTCTTGCATCGACGCGGGCATTGAGCCCTCCCCTGAGGTCCCGCCTCCACCCCCGACGTGTTGACGTCGGGCCTCAAGGGTTTGTTGTGTGTTGAAGAGTACCTAGAAGCCTCGGGAAGCACGAGATACGAGTCGCGAAAGACGCACCGGCTTTGCAGACCGTGCACCAATCAGAGTGGTGAGGCCGAGGCTGCGAGACTCCGCTGGGACAGTCACCCCCATAGGAGGCGAAGCAGAGGATATTTGAGGACACACATATTCGTGGAACGGCCCACAAAGGTACCACGACGTCCACCGAAACGGGCACTGGACCCCACCCTGAGGTCCGACCACCATCCCCGACGTCGATAACGTCGGGCCTCAGAGCTTACTGGGTGTCGATACTTGATGACTAGAGACCGCGAGCAGCGAACGGGAGAGAGAGGCAAGGCCGTACCACTACGCCAACGGCAAAACAGGCTCAGGACATTGTGACGCCACAGATTTCTCGTGGACCCCGGGCCTCGAGGCCAGTCCAGACAGGTTCTCGTGATCACCCGTGGTAGGAGGATGGGGAAAACTCGTCATTTCTGTGGTGTAGATGCGGCGCGGCTACGAAAGTATGTTGAGAGCCCCGCGACATGATTCGAAGACGCACCCGTTGCGATAGACGAAGGTAGAGATACGCGGACACGGGCACTCAGGGCCCACCCTGAGGTCCCACCACCACCCCCGACGTGTTGATTCGGGCCTCAAGGGGTTGTTGTGTGTTGCAAGGCGTCTAGAAACCGCAAACAGCGAGAGAGATGGTGCGATAAGACGCACCGAAGTCCAGTCCGATAGGTGAGAAAGACGGTGCTGCGTGATGTGTTGCGCCAGAGTACGTGTCGACCGCGGGCAATTAAGCCCACCCTGAGGTCCCACCACCACCCCCGACGTGTTGACGTCGGGCCTCAAGGGTTGTTGTGTGTTGCAAGGCGTCTAGAAACCGTAAATAGCGAGAGAGACGGTGCGCGATAAGACGCACCGAAGTCCTATCTGACAGACTAGGAAGGGGTTACTGCGTGATGTTGCGCAAGAACACGCGTCGACGCGGGTATTCAGCCCCCACCCTGAGGACCCCGCCATCCACCCCCGACGTGCTTTTGAGCACAACCGGACCTCAGGGGCTGTGTGTTGGAGGCACACTCTTCGACTGGATTGAGACACTTAACGGTAAGTAGTGGCTGACTTGCGCCACGGCGTGAGAGAAGATTGAGGAGGATAACACCCTTCGGCCGTGTTCAAATTCCAGTGATAGCTCCAAGTCCAAGATAGGCCGCTTGCGTTGATGTTGCTCAAGAGTTCGGCGACCACACGTACTTCCAGAAGGTCCAAGAGAGGCTGTTTGCGTTCTTGACGGGAGCTGTAGAGGTCGCCAATTCGCCACCCACCCACACTACCAGAAATTCTTAAGTCCGGGAGGGGCTGATTGCGTTAAGGAAGCATCGGAGGTAGCCATCCGTCCCGTACTACCAGACAAGCTGAGAGGGGCTCTTTGCGTTCTTCACGGGAGTCACAGAGGTCGCCGCCCGCCTGTGCTACCATGGCCATAACAGAAAGATGAAGGACCATAGACAGAAAGGTTCCTTGCTGCCTTGACCCAGATCTTGCTGCACGCGTGAGAGAGTAGCGACCGAGCCCGAAGAAGGTTGCATGCATTTTCGACCCAGACTTCGCCGCAAGACCAGACAGCCAGCTCCAGGGGCACCTCCCGATGTGTTCTTGGTACGGAGGTCGTCGTCCACCCCGTACATCGAGCCAGTAATCCCAGGTACCCAAGGAGTCGGTTGTGCGCAGTGAGTATCGAAGGTTAAGCAGCCCGCCACCCATAACGTCGCGCTGAGTGCCAAGTCCCCAGAGTCCTTGATGCAGAGGTCGCCAGACATCGGCCCGGAGTATCAAGACTGAACCCAGTACAAGAGAGAGCCAGAGGTTTGGTCGCGTTTCCTAGTAGGAGCCAGAGGTTGCCAATAGCCCTAGCTTCGAGAAGATTAGACCAAGAAATGGCTGCTTGCGTTGAGGAAGCGGCGGAGGTAGCCACCCTTCCGCACTACCAAGCAAGCATAGAGAGTGGCTATTTGCGTACTTACTTCACGGGAGTCACAGAGGTCGCCGCCCACCTGTGCTACCAAGGACGTGACCGAGGGCTCGATAGCCACAGGCATCACGGTCGTCGCCTTGATTCTTCAGCTTGCCTTGAGGCCTTGAGCCACATACCCGTCACGACGTGAGGCCAGGAGACATCGAGTCGGCCGTCTTGAACTCCGGCGTGCGTTGAGGACCTTGGCCACACGCGTGTTACCCCTTGGGCGGCAATCTGTGTCAGCCTCAGCCACAGGCCACAGGGACGACCCAGTCGCCACCACCTCACCAGAGAACCGAGAAAAGCTGCTTGAGTTGAGGAAGCAGTTGGATGTCGCCACCCACCCATGCTATCGACCACGTAATACACGTCTTGAAAGCGAAGAACGCCGGAAAGGAGGCCAAAGAGATCGGTGCCACAGCTTGAACTTGAACCCACAGGCCAGGCGATGAGAGCGAGAGGCGAGAAACAGAGAGAAAGTGCGCAGGATGTCCCAAGACAAACGCCGAGCAACATAGTCAACAAGCCAGACAACGAGAAGGTGGGCGAGTAAGAGCGTTGAGAGGATGAGGGGGTGAGAGGGATGTTGGTGTTGTACGGGGAAGAGAGGGGTGCGGGGCTGACCAGGACTCTTTATACCTGGGCATCAGTGGCACCGGCCACGATTACCTAAGCGCCCGCCGAACTCCACGTGGTCAGACCATTGTCCGCCGCGCCCCCCTATCATTCGGTTGACAATGCTTCCGTTAGTCTTACTCGGGCTGGGTAGTGCGGCGATCTGGTGTGACGGGTACAGCCTCTGAGAGGCCTTCTTTTTCCTCCCAAGAACGTCGTAGATCAATCTACCTCGATGTCTTTCTTCGACGGCTTAGACACGTCTCTCCTGCTGAAAGTCGTGAGCAAGTCGTGAGGCGACTTTCAAATGGCAAAATTGAATATTCTACTTCACAAATCCCTTGAAGACACAGGAGTTGCTATGCGTACCTTCTGTATGTAATAGTACAAACGTGCCAAGCAAACCGCCGCTCAATACAAAGCCCGCGTCCAACACCGGCCAGGCTCTCGCCACCTCAAACTCGTTGAGTCGCCTCCGCATGCATCTGCGGCAAAGGCGGCAGAAATTTAATCCAGCTCAAAGCCCGAGGAGTCCCATTGAACGTTCCAAAGAAAAATGACCGCAGCTGCTTCGCCTCCTCTGCCCGCGAGGCGTATGGTGCAACACACGCGGAGGACGACCTGCACATGACTCGTGGCCACACACTGAAGAAAGAACGAAGATGACAAGCCGGGTTTTGGCGAGCGTCACGCCCGCTCGTGATTTGGAATGCGGCCCGCTTTGAATCCTAACACGACCAAACAAAGCATTCACAACCCCCCGTGGCGCAACCCGCACCGACTACATTACGCAGAGCCCTGGGGACTGAGCGATACTAATAGATGCGGTATAGAGTCTGAGCAACCAACATCGAATGGGGCCTCAGCATCAAACGGGTGACGAGTGGTTATGGCACTCACCCAACAATAGGCTTGTTGCCGGTGGCCACACTGCAGGTCCCACTGGAGCCACTCAGAATACAAACAGCCGCGCAACAGAGAACACTTTGTCAGAGAATGGGAACCGTTCAGTGTTTTTGGAGAGAATCAGCGATAACATTTGTGAGATGTTGTAAGAGATGACAAAGTATATGACTCTAGCAGGACAAGAAAACCCAGCGCAAGCTCCGACGAGATGCAGGGACAGACAGCAGCATTACAGTCATCATACATGTAGTACAATCCGAAAAACAGTGAACAGACAAGAGAAAAACAGAAGTAGAATTAACTTGCCGTGGTGCTCGTTCACGACAAGGAGGTCCTGCAGAACAGCGAGTCAACAACAGAAAATCAGCTCTGTCGGCAAAGGACGACGAACCAGGCGACCGTGCATGAGTTTTAGCCCGGCGAGCAGCGCTGAGGGTAGCCCTCATCTTCTTCGAGAGATTGTCGACGAGTCGACGGACGAGACCGCCGATGGTCGCCTTGCGATCCTCGTGTGCCACTGCGAGCATGCGGCGCATGAGATGGTCGGAGCCCCTTTGAGCTGCGCAACGGTGGCGCTCAAGTTGAGCACCTCGAGCTTCTCGGTAGCCTCCTTGCGGTCGGTCTCGTCGTCGATCTCCGCGAGGCTCTGGAGCAGCTGGGTGCGGTACTCGACGGACGAGTCGGGGCTGGCGTCGGCAAGCTGTGCCATGGCGTACGACCAGGCGACCTTCGAGCGGACGGCCCAGTAGAAGCGACGACGAGCGTCTTTCCAGACCATCGGCTTCGCGCAGCCCTTGGCCTCCATACGACCAGTGCGACTACGACGGAGTCAATACATATCACAGTGACAGAAAAGGTTAGCGACTCACTCGTGAAGATCTGCGTACAGCAGCGCAATCTGCTTGTATGCAGGCTGCAAGAGCTGCTCGCGGCTGTCAAGCTCCTCGACCCGCCTTGGCGCGCTCTTCAGGCGACAACGATGTGTCGATGCTGGTCTTCTTGAGCGCAGCGTACGTCGAGTCGAGTCGAGTCGCTCCATGAGACGCAAAATCTTGTCGCGACGCATCTTGATCTCGATGATTCCCTCGGGCTCGAGGACACCCGCACGCGCGTCGACATCCGCGTACATCTCCATCTGGGACGAGTTGATCGACGGGTCCAAGACCGACCCACGCTCCACCACGGAGCTCGCCGTTCGGCACGATGTAGACGAAGACCGGCTGCTTGTAGCTCGAGAGGCCGTCGACGATCTTGGAGCCCTGCTTGAGGATCTCGTCGTACATGTCCTGCTGGCCACCCGAGAAACCACGCCAGTTGGCGAAGATGATCAGCGGGAGGCCCTCGCGGCTGAAGTCGAAGATGGCCTGCGCGGTCTTGTACGCCGAGTTCGGGTACCACAGGCCTGGCCGCCTCCATAATGCGCTGCTCGAACGACGTCGGGTTCGCGGGGGGGGGGTCCGCGGGGACGACGCGCTCGATCGTGCGGGTCTCGACGGAGATGACACCCATCGGGATGCCACCGAGGCGCGCGCGAAACGACCGACGACGACGGTTTGTGCCCAGCCGCTGAGGGTCTCCTGGAACGAGCCCTTGTCGAAAGAAAGAACCGGACTGCCACTCGGAGGAGACACTTCGTCGACCTTTTGCCCTCGATGAACCACATACGGGGTCGTACGGACCCTTTGGCACGACGTAGTCAATGTCGCCGGTCCCAGGGAGCTCGCCGGTGGCAAGGATAGGGAGCGGCGCGCCCTTTGAACCTCGGGAACATACGCAAGCCACTGAAGAATATGCCGTGGCGAGCGCCCTCGAGATCGCTGCTGGCAGTGAGATGGCTGACACCGTTCTTGTACATGATCTGGGTACCACCGAGCTGCAAGTTCGAAGTGTAGACCCTCCGGTCGGCCGAGCACCTTGTTGAGCGCAGAAGCACCAGTGAGGATGATTTGGCTGGCCCTCGACCTGGACAGCACGCATGGCCGAGACGAACGAGGTGCACGCGTCCGATACCGACGGTCCTCGGAGCGGACGTGCGGTGACGAGAGGTGATAGAGTAAAGATGTCGTCGTACGCGCCCTCGACGGTCTCGCCAGCAATCAGACGCAACAGAGTTTTCCCTCCCTTCAAACACCCAACACCGAGGACCGTCCTGCATGCCCCGATAATGTCGCGTGATCTTGTGCCTGCGCTCGCCGTCAACTTCAATCTCCACGGTGCGAAACCGACTCGGAGGCCTTCTCCCCTGCCAGCTTGAGGAAGCTTTCGTGGGTGAGATAGATGTAAGTCGATACCCTTCTCCTCGGGGTGGGCCGGGTCGTTTCCCACGCACACGAGAAGAGGTTCATGACCTCCTCAGCCAGACCACAAATGAATGCGCGCTCCAGAGTTGGCAGACAGGTAGATCCGGGGCGTGCCCTTGCTCCCGCGCGTACTCCGAGCGAGGAAAGAAGAAGTGATCCTCATCAGGCCCGAACGAAGCCGATCTTGTAACGTGATGTCGTTGGCCGCATGAACAACCGCGCGGCGGCCCTGCGGGCACTCGGGCTGTGCGGAGGGTGAACAACCAGCCGACCATTACCGCAGTTGTTGTTGACCCCGGTCGCGCGTAGGTCGAACTCTCGACTCCTGCAGTATGTGTCGTTCTCGTCCATGACGAGCTCGCGCGACTCGAGGACACCTTCTTTCTTCGGGAGCGAGAGGAGGGCCGGGTTCAGGCGCTTGGCCGCCTGCCAGACGTTGCTGAGCGCCTTCGAGAACAGCCCGGGGGAAGTCGTAAGAACGTAGGTGGTGCCCGATGAGGTGCGCCTCCTCCTGGTACCCGCTTCGGCTGCAACGACTCCTTGGTGGGGTACGCATAGTGCCACGGGCTGCAGGTGCAGCGGGCCCTTTTTCGCCGATGGACTTGAGAATCGTTGGTGCCCCTGTCGGTGGTGATCTCCTGGTATATCCGTGGAAGGGCGTTGACAATGAAGCCAGACCACGTTCTCGATTGGATGCACCGGATGGGCGTGACATTGCCCTCGCTGTCCTCAAGAACAATGCGAATCTACGGACCCAGTGACATGCAGACGCCACAACCGCTTGCCGTGCCGCTCAATGAAGCCCAGAGATGGCCTCGAGGACGTCCGTCGTAACGTGAACGAGAGGTTGTAGATAAAGTTGATGAAGATGTGTTCGTGTGTCCGGCGTTTGCGCTGCTTGGCGCTGACGAGCTCGAAGCGAGTCGAGGATGTTCGTGACGAGGCGGGTCGGTCTCGGAGATGAGGTACTGCGCCATGTTGATGTTCCCGCGGGCTATTGCGCCCTGGGGCGGACCGGACGAGAGCACGGATGGAAAAGAACCGGCTGTCCGAGCTGTGTTCTCGCGCGCGTACGACGGCGTCCCGGATGTAGATGTGCAGCAACTGCCTTTGCTCTCAGGTTGAAGAAGACGGCGCTTGAGGTCTTTGCTATGTTCGAGAGACGGGCTGAGCTCAAGCTGATGGAAGGGCCCTAGGGCTCGGGCCTCGATGTGACCGACATGAGCCTGACTCTTCTGACCCAGTTGGCCGCCCAATCTCGCGGAGCGCCGTAAAGTACAGAGCGAGCGTTACTGGCCTCGGCCGTGCAGGCAAGAGGATCGAGGCAGAACGCGCCGCAACACGCGCCGCTCAAGTCAGCACGTCCTTGCAGGGCTGTGCCACGAGCTCGACAATTCTTCACTGCGCCCCAAATGACCCGCGTCGCCCCATGTCGTCCACCACTTTTCGTCAACGCATCGCAGCGGCGCGTAGTTGAGCACGGTCGGACGGCTGGGATTGTCGCCGTAGGCGCTCGTCGGTACTCGAGACCGCCGTTCGGAAGGTGGAAGGAGTCAGCTTCAGCGGAACGCGGTGAAGCCCTGCCGAGAGCGACTGCAGGTCCGGGAAACGACGCGACCGCACCAGTGCGCAGCGGCTGCTTATGGTGGTGTGATCATGTAGCCTCAGGATCGCTCACGGACGCCTGCCCTACGCGCGGTTCACCACTTAAAATCATCTGTCAGTTACCGAACACGTTGTATGCGAATATACACGACGTACTCGCGACGTTGTAGCATAGCGTGGCCGGCGTGCGAACACGCGAGAGGCCGAGGATGAACTCGTTCCAGCTGTAGACCGCCGTTCGGCGCGTCGCGCCTCTATCGAAATCGGCCATCGCCATCTTCGTAGTAGTCTGAATCGACGAGAAGTCGGTAGTGTACGCGACGGTACGCGCTACGGCACGTACACCCCTCGACACGCAGCTGAGTAGACAAGGGTAGCGGTCGTGGACCAAAGATGCTCTCAGTTGTGACGGATGAGGCCAGCACGCACCCATGAGACCCCACGAGGCATCCTAGTGTTTGGGAGTAACTCTTCGGAAGCACGTCGTCACACGGCTGTACCTCGATTCCACACAGCTCGCGGAAGATCTTCCTGTCGACGGCGTCCTACACAATCATCAGCCCAAATTCCAATCCCAAAAAAGAGTCCAAAAAGTACCCACTCTGGTACATCGGTGCGCCATGCTCGCCATAATAGCTATTATTAACCGACGACTTGAGGATGCGCTCCATCTGGCCCCCCCCCCAGTCATGTGCGCGCGTCGTCCGACGCCCCCTGCTCATCCTGGCAACGCAATGTGAGTCACGCGTCGCGCGCCTTGGAGCGCGACCTGCGTGCTAGAGCGGTTTCTCACGAGGCCCGACGAGGCCCTGGAGCGCCTGATACCAGGCGGCTGGGGCTCGGGGTTCGACACCGTCGCGCCGCTGTCCTTGACGTGCTCGAGAGGATCGCCATGACGAGCTTGCCCTTGCGGGGGACCATGATGTGGCTCAGCACGAGCCCCGCGACGCGGGTCGAGGTCGTACGGCGGGTTGTGCGGTCTCGCGCAGCATAGCAGCAGCACGCGCGCCTCGATGCTCCCCGCGAACAGCGTTCTCCGTCTCGGGACGTACCGCACGAGCTGACAGGCCCGCGAGCGTCTCGACCTGGTGCGCGCGCAAGCAGCCGCCCCGCGTAAGCGCTCCCACGACGTTCGAACACCCAGCGCGCGGCGAGCTGCGTGCGGAAGAGCGCGCAGGGGGTCCTGCGGCCGGGACATTATCCTGCGTGAAATGCTCGAGCAGCTTCTTGATGCGGCCCGCGGGGGAACTCGGGGCCCATCTTTGGCGCGTGGGCCGTCTCGATGCGCCGCGCGCACGGCGTCCTCGAGTGGTCTTCGCGGGCATGCAGGGCGTCCGGAGAGCCTCGGAGGATGGACGACCCCGTTCTGCGCGAAGGATGGACGACGTCGCAGGACGGCAGAGCCCATCATGGGTCCGCCCCGCCGAGCGCGCGCTGTTCGAGCTTCGAGGTCCTTGAAGCGTGCTCGCCAATGATCGCCTGGTTGTCGAAGCCGTCGAGGATGTCGTTGAGGATGCCGAGGCACGGCTTACGCGAGGCGCTGGTGCGGCTTTGTTGCCCATCACAGGGCGCGGTTGCCGAGCGGCGGGAGGAGTGCCCTCGAACGGGCTTCCGCGTGCTTTCACGCGCGCGGGGGGTGCGTCCAGGGTGAGGATACCGGAGGATGTCGCCGGGCGTATCGAGGCTGACGCCCGGCTTGCTTGAACGAAACTGAACCGTGCCGTCCTCCGACGCGACGAGCGGCATGTACATCTTCATGACCTAACAACACCAACCCCACCTCGTCATCCAACGCCCAACAAAACCGACACGCCCCGACGTACCTCGATCTCGGCGTACGGCTCCCCAGCCTTGATTATGGTCCCCACTGTCCACTAAAGGAACCCGCACGAGCTTACCCGGCGACTGGGACTCCTCAACTGTCGTCGGGTCATTCTCCTGCTCAATGAGACACGTCTTCCTGGTCAATCATGACCCTACAGCGCGCCGACCTCCTCGCGCCAATACACCGTATGGCTCTTGCCATCAGAGAAGCACAAGCAGCCCGCCGTCCGCGAGCGGGCGCGCGCCGACGAGCGTGCGGCCGCCGTTGAGGTAGAGCGTCCAGAGCGTCATAGGACGAGCGCGTGGCGTGGTGAAACGAGTAGCGCGTTGTTGTCGTATATAGAAAAGTCGATGCCGAAGACGTCTTGCAGCACGTCCTTGGAGGGGACCTGGCCCTTGTCGAGGATGCGCTTGTACTCGCCCCAGCTCGCGTCGCTCGCGATGGGTGGCGCCTTGGTGACGGCGACCGCAGACGACGGCGGGCGTCGGCTCGGGGCGCTCGGCGGTTGAGGCGGTCGCTGATGAGCGAGGTTCGAGCCAAGGCCGAGTGGTGCTATGGTGTTCTCGGCTCGTGAACGCCTGCAGATCGAGCAGCTTGAGGAGGTTACTCGACCGTCGGGCGGAAGTCTCGCCAGCGGATGCTGAGATCCTTGAGCGGCGACGAACATGTTCTGTAGGGGCGCTCTAGCAGTCCGGTCCTCGCCGTGCGCGAAGGTATGGTGACCAAACTGCGAGTCGCGCGAACTCGCGTTGCAGCCCGCACCGCGCGTGTTCACCGAGAAGGTAGCACCACAAGTTTGCGTGCTTCGACCGGAAGTTGAGCTCCTGCAGCGAGCCAGAGGACGGCTTGAAGCCCGCGTCGGGGTTCTCGGCGGTGGATGCGCACCGCGACGACGTGGCCGTTGGGCTGCGGGCGCGGCTAGGCTGGTTGCCATGTGCTCGCGATCGGGGGTTGACCATGTCAAAGTCGATTCTCCCCGAAGTGCCGTGTTCGGGTGCACGCCGTACAGCTGGACACGAATCCCTGTCGGACGGATTCGTTGTGGAGGGGGATACCATGGCTACCTGATGAGCTGGGCAGCTGGCAAATTGACTCCGCAAACCCATCTCGGTCGTTGGATTATGCTCGACCTGAAGACGAGGGTTGAGCTCGAGGAAGTAAAACGACATCCTGCCGAGTGACTGATAGAGAATCTGAAAATCGCGTTAATCAGAGTGTATGCGGCGCATATATCGACTCACATTCGACGGTTCCGGCGCTAACATAGCCAACGAGCTTTGCGAGACGAACGGCGGCGCGCTCCATCTCGGGAGAAACGTGTCCTGCTTTGCAATCGTGACCGGGGCCTCCTCGATAATCTTCTGGTGTCTCCGCTGGACGGAACAATCGCGTCCAAAGAGCGAAATCGCGTTACCGTACTGGTCCGCGAGCAGCTTGGACCTCTCCAAGTGACGCGCCTGGCCGGCGAGCTTCATGATGAAAATAGGGGAGCCTGCAGTGTAAGATGTTAGTCGTTTCCCAATAGGGGCCATATAAGCAGTTCACCTGGGATCTCGCCCGCGACCGCGTTGAACGCGTTCTTGAACGCCTCGGGCGCCTCGACCTTGCGGATACCCTTGCCTCCGCCGCCCTCGCTCGCCTTGATCATAACAGGCCACCCAATCTGCTCCGCGCGCCGCGAGGCCCTCCTCGACGCTCTCGACGCACGCCTTGCAGGTACACGGCGTCGTCGACGACGACGAAGCCCTGCTCCGAGAGCACCGTGTCCGCGATGCCGGTGCCGCTCCACGCCATCGTCGGCAACCGCGGCGCTCTGGCGCGACGATCGTCGACGAGATCTTGTCGCCGAGGCTGCGCATCGCGCTGCCCGGCGGGCCGATGAACACGATGCGGTTCGCGGCGAGCGTCTCGGGCAGCCGCGGGTTCTCCGAGGCGTGGCCCCCAGCCCGCCCACACGGCGTGCACGCCCGCGCGCTCCGCGACGTCGACGATGAGGTCCACGTTCGCGTAGTTGTTGTTGTTCGTCCCGCCCGGCACCTCGATGTACCGGTCGGCCATGAGCGGATGTATTCGGCGTTCACCTTTAGGTCTTCGGGCGTCGCCATCACGGTGAACTCGACGGCGCGCTTCGGTGCCAAAGGTCTCGTAGCTCCATTGCCGAATGGAGCGGATTTCTTTCACGGCGGCGATACCGTTGTTTGCGATGAGGACCTGCGAGCAGTGTGATTAGCGTCTTGTATGGACAAGGCGATCCCCAAGTCGTAAATGAGGCCCGAAGGCGTCGGAAGCCATGTCCCAGCGCGGTTCGCGATGTATGCTCTGTATATGCTGTTTGCGGAAACATATGGGCTCGAATTCGCAAGACATGTCACTCTGACGCGTCGAGGTCGCGTTACCGCACAAGCACTCTCCCCGCCGGCGGCAATACTCCAGACCCAGCATGACGGACGGAGCAATTGACGTCCGGAGCGAGGGCATGTGGCTGATGCTGGGGCGGGTAACGCTGGAGGAAATCTTTGCGAAGGCCTGGGGTGCTTGAGGCCCTGGCATAGTCTCCCCTCGCTCTCCCTGCGCCCCAGCTCGCACATGCGCTGCTCGGCACATCCGAACCGGACGTCTCTCCAAGTCGCGACAAGAGAGGACGCTCACCTTTGTGATGACAGTGTGTCCGCCATGCTCCTTTACAAAGTCCGTAACGGGACCAGCAGGGGCCTGTCTAGCGAGTTGCCACCTACAACGAAGTCCCTTCAGCACACCTTACCACACACCAGGTCGCTGCAGCACGCACCGACAAAGTGGGCAACTTTTGAGTGGTCGTAGCTTGTTCATGGCGAGAGCGCGGGGGGAGGGAGAAACCAGCCAAGATTTCGCCCGGGGGTGAAAGAACGAGATGTGGAGAAGCGGGAGGGGGGAAGATGGGTGCGCGCAGAGGGGGCAGGCAGCCTTCTTTAAATCGCTGCAGCTGGGGATCCCCAACACATAACCCGCGGGCGCCTGGCCCCAGGCCTGCATCATGTCCGTCAAAATCAGCTCCCGAGTCTGGGGGACAGCGGCCCAAATCAAAAACGGCGGAAGCCCTCTGGCACGCGAAAATGCCAGCACGCAGCGTGCGGTTGTACCTCATCGTCGCAGGCTTCGGCGCAATTTATCGCGCAGCGCGGGCCGCGGGCGTGTTTAGCAGAAATTCGCGTCACGGAGCCATTTCAGGTAATTTACAGCAACGGCTCGCGTAAGAATCGGCCCCTGTGTGCGCAAGTGTTTTTCTACTTCTATGCGAACGTGGTGAACACGAGGAAAGGATGGAGGCCCAGAACGACGCGCTCGCGACTCATTCCATGCATTGGCGCCCGACCGAGGGCAGTCACGGCGGCCTCAACGGCCCTGACATCATCGTCACGTTTCTCACGGAGTGGTCATTATACTTCACACATAGACTGGCAAGGAGTTGCAGCCGGATGTGGTTATCGCGCACTGTTTGAACACAAGGCATAGCACGTTACCGCCGCTGCAACAACTGTCTCATCCCCGCACCCACCGCAACGTCGCGACCGCTCCACCCCCCACAACTCCCGAGCTCCACCTCGCGCCCTTCCACGCCCCGCGCAAACGCCTCACACGCCCCTCCGCCCGCTGCCTCCCAGCCCGCCTGCGCCGCCCGCGCCGCGCGCGCTCGCTGCCCGCACTCATCATGAGCGCCGCCTTGAGCGCGTCGAGCTCGTTGAGCACCTCGAGGCCCACCGAGCGCGCCCACACGACGACGGGCGGCGCCGCGCGCGGCGTACAGCTTGTGCAGCTTGTCGCACGCCGCGAGCATCTTGTGGTTCTCTAGATACCTTTCTCTCGCGTACGGCAGCAGCGCCGTGTGCGCCCCTAGTTCCCCTTCAGCTGACGTTAGAGGTGAGCAAGGAGGGGACGCACTGCCCGACGTCGCTGCTCCCGCGCGCGCAGCGCGCCCTCGATCGTCCGCGCGAGCGCCTCCGCGTCCGCGAGGCCGAGATTCAGCCCCTGCCCCGCGAGCGGGTGCACCGTGTGCGCCGCGTCGCCGAGCAGCACCGTGCGCGCGCCGGCGCCCTCGCCGACGTACGCGTCCGCATGCGAGAAGCGCAGGGGGAAGGACGCGACGGTGCCCGGCTGGATCGCCGTCACGCGCGGCTGGGGGACCAGGTGTGCGTCCTCTGCCGGGATGCCGCTCTCGGCCGCGAGAGAGGAGAATGCGGAGCGCGGGGGAGATGCTTGTCTGAGCGTTCGCGGAAGGCGAGCTCGTCTGTGAACTGGGCGTGGGGGTGAGCGCACGCCCCCTCGAGGAAGACGTCCGTGTGCAGGTAACGGAAGGGAGCGCTCGGGGGAGGCGGAACGCGCGCGTTGATCAACGCGCTCAGCACGGCCGGGTCTACCGGGGGCGACGGGCCTTGAGGAGAGCCCGCCGAGGTGGCCGGGGGCGGGACTGGCTTCGTCGAGAACCATATCGAGTGTCGACGTGTAGGCGAGATGACTGGGCTGGGCTGGGTTGCGGTAATGGTGATGGGGCTTTACGACGTTGACGGTTTTGAGACATCTCTGTTTGTGGGTATGGTTGGAACAGCTGTTCGTGTGCCCGTTTTCGTGGAATGAGGTCAGGAATTTCGATGGTTGGCCCTTTTCATTAATCCACTTGTAACGCTACCGTGTTTTCTGCCGATATCTGTCTGCGAGGCTTGGCTGGAACAGTTGTCGCGGACGATGCCGTGCGGTGTCGTATGCCCAGTCCGTATATGATTGGATCCATCTCCCCGGCGTAGGTACGCACGGTCGAGTTAGAAGCCCGGTCCCGCTTGCGCCGAACCTGCGGGGTTGTAGTATCTTGACACGGAACACGATGCGGCGCAAGGCTAAACATTGGCACATAATCACGAGTAATCGAGTCCGTGAGCACCCGCCCGTCGGAGAGCTGGACGAGCGGCCACGCGTCTCCTCTCTATCCTCCCGAGTGATGTTCTGCACTTTGACTTTATCTATGAGCTCCCCCGCACCTCGGGAAACTTGCGAAAAGCGTGCCGCGAGCAGCCCTCGCTGTAGAGATTTGAGATTTTTTCGTGTTGAAGCCGCGATAGCTGCGGGTATAGACTCCGTGTGCTACGGTAGCTCGCGACGCAGAGAACGTGATCCTTGCGTCGGAGATGTCCGTCCCATACCTTGCATGTCTTCTATAGGACATGTTCTTTGATTCATCTACGTGTTCCCATGCGCCAATATCTACGAGCAAAGTTCGTTCGTGCCTTGTGCAGAGTCTGTGTCACATACCTTGCAGGAAAGCCCGAGAGCTGTTCGTGATTGAGCTGACACCGGTTGGAGTATGTCCCGGTGCCTGCATCTCTGCCACTCGCGCACTTTCTGCAAGTCACCCGCCTCGACCAGAGTAATACTCAGGTTGTTCTGTACGAGCTTCGAGGACGCTACTTCGCATGAGTGCAACTCGACACGACAGAACCTAGGAACGCACCAAGCGCACTCGCCAAAGCCAGCCCCGCAGGTCCGCCGCCCACTATGACCACGTCGCGACTCGATCACGTCTCCCATTTGTCGAGATAAATCTTGTTGTTATGTTTGTAGGTGATGCGTAGGAGCGGTGCGTACACTTGGCGTACGGCATGTCGCAAACATGGAGGAGGGAGTGTATGCCGCCCCGCCGCGTCCGGCGCATCTTCCGAAAACGAGATGAGGAGGCGTGGGAAATGTGATCGCATTGGGAACAACACCGCCTGCAGTTACAATTACGACCCCACCACGACGACCGTCAGGCCCATCCCCCCACCTAAAACATCCTTAATGCCCAGATAAATAACTGCCTTTACCATACCACTCTCTACAAACCACCCACAATGTCCATGGCCGCGCCGTGTCCGCCGCGCAGGCAGTGGGCGAGTTCCTGCAGTCGCCCGACGACCTGCTGAAGCTCGCCGCGTTCCGCAAGAAGCTCGAGAAGGAGAAGGGCGTCGCTCGACGTGCGGCTCAAGAACGGCGTGAAGGAGCAGCTCGACGCGACGAACGCGCGGCGGGGCTGCGCCGGCTCTTCAGCACGCGCGGCAACATCCAGGGCATCAAGGACGAGGTCGAGGCGATGGACAAGATGTGCAACGACCCGAAGATCGTCGTGTCGACGTTTGACCAGATTAGCCGGGTGCGTGGGTTCTGCGCTTTGTGTGCGGCTATGGGGCTTATGGGGAGCCAGGTGTCGATGGTGCATGCGGAACTTTGAGCAGACGGAGGAGATGGTGAATAACCTCGTCGAGATGAACACGAAGCTGGACGACCTCGAGGAGATGCTGTCTGCGGACAGCCAGGACATTCTCGGTTCCCGCGCCGAATCTGCTGCGTATACACCTACCAGATAAACCGCCTCGAGGCGTTCCGGAACCAGACGATGCACCAGGCGAAGAAGTCGTCGCCAAGGACGCACGCGCGACGCTCACGCGGTACTTTGACCGCCTGAACAGGCTCATTGGGTCGTTTGATGAGTACATTTTGGATTTGTGTCGCAATATTCTTCCTATCGTCCGCGCGGGCAACCCGGACGTGATAGTGAAGCTCATGAAGATTGTCGAAATCGAGGGCAAGGAGGACGAAAAGGCATGTTGGTTGTGTGTATGTTCTCTGTGTTGAGCTCACGTGTAGTGCGCAGGCGATAGCAGATGAAGCCTGGTGAGGAAGGCCGCGAAGATGGACGTCGCGTCCAAGTTCCGCTCGATGCATTTAGGCGAATGCGCGCGCATCATCAAGCACTACCGCTCGAAAGCTTGCGCACGAGCATCATCGAGGGCATCCAGGACAAGTTCGAGTGCCGCTGCGCTCGGGCGCTGGGGCGGTGAACTCCCGTCGCAAAGTGTTTCCTCGACAACTCGATCGTGGATCTACCAGGACCTCATCCGCATCGAGGAGGAGGTCGCGCCGTAGCCTTCCCGCCGGACTACGAGATCCACAACTGTACAGTGCGCGAGTACCACAAGGCACGGCGATGAACGCGCCTGCTCACGAAGATCGTGGGCACGGACCCCGAGGCGAGCGTGTAGCTCAACGCTGCACGGGTTGGATCAAGGAGTGCACAAGAAGATACATGAAGGAGCTGAACGTCGCGCCGGAGCTGCTCGAAGCCGCCGCTGCTCGACGGGCGCACGATAGCGAGGAGCTGATCGCCTAGGACCTCTACACTGCGGCTCATCGTGCGCAAAGCGCAAGCACACGATTCGTGGTCCCGCGAACTGATGAAGACCGATGGTCGAGGCGTTCACCGAAAAATAAAAAAAAAAAAAAAGCGCGCGCGCGGAGCCGCCCGAGGTCGACAGCGAACGGGCTCATATCACGGGACGCAGGGCGCGGTGATCCTCTTCCAGATGGTGAACCAACGCAGGTCGACGCGGCGAATGGACAGCGGGCAGGGCTCGTGCTCGCTAGCGCGTCGTCGAAGGTAGGATGTGACAGAGCCGCGTGATGCGCGGGATCCAGGTAGCAGAGTGGACGCGCCTCGTCTCGAGGGCGAGTACAAGAAGCAGATCGAGAAGCCCGAGCAGAGCGTGCGCCGCCCGGCCTCGTCGAGTACTGCATCCGCACCGCGCTCGCGAGCGCACGACCAGCTGCGCATCGGCCGACTTTGCAGGAGACGCTCTCCGGGCGCATCGAGCCGCTCGGGGAGCGAAAAGTACCAGCGCGACGATCCCACGACCGCCTCAACGACGCCGCGATCGACGGGTACCTCGACGTCGCGAAGAAGTGCACCCAGACGCTCATCGTGACACGATCTTCAACGACATCAAGCCCGTCACGAAGCAGCTCCTTCCAGCCGCCCTGGTATGAGTCAGCCTAGCATCATGGCACAGATTGTCCGCGACGATGGGAGACTATATGGCGGACTACCAGACCTATCTCAACCAGTCGCCTGTTTGATATCTGCTTGTGGAGGATCTCCTTGACGCGTTCCTCGTCGCGTATATCACCTGCCCTCGCCAACGCACGCCGAAATTTAAGATCCCTGCAGCGATCGGAAGACGGCGGATAAAGGAGGATATCACAGAGGCGTACAAATTCTTTGGGCGCGTACAAGAAAATGAAGGAGCTCGAACCACGATTCGAGGTGCTGGAGATGATCCTTTCCCTCCTCGAGCGTCAAAAGAGTCTCGTATTCTTGTCGTACTGGTCTTTCTCCCAAGGTCCACGGACCGAACATCGCTTTCGTAGAAAAACCTCATGAAAGCCCGAGGAGATCTCGCCCCGTTCCGCCGTCAGTGAAGTCATGGAGAGCATCAAACGCAAAGCCAAAGGAAAGAGGAGTTGACGGAATCGTCACGTGTGCTATTTTTCCTTCGGTATTCAACACATCTAATCCCGCCTTACAGCACCAGAACCCACGATCATGAAAAAAATCGCGATTCAAGGCGCCACGGCTAATCTCTCGCTTCCTCCAACGGACATAACCTCCTCTTCACCTCACCTCTATTTGCTTCTCATACGGCAGGCCCTGTATCCTACATGTACCCTCCATCTGTATCCCCATATCCGCCATTTCGATACCCTCAATTCAATTCTCTGCAACATTATATTATACATCTATGCAGTTATGCCGTCTTCTGTTTCGCTTCGGTGGCCGAGACGCTCGACCGGTCGGGCAGCGACGCGGCCACGGCGTCGATCTTCTTGAACTTGCACACGGGAACCTCGAGGGGTACAGGAACGGGCCCGCAGGTCGAACCCTGTGGCATATTTGTGGTCAGTGGTATGCATGTGAGTAATCGGCCAGATAGTCTTACGGTTGTCGTCTGGGGCTGTGTATTGTTCCTAAGGACATTGGTAAGTCTCCAATTCCTCCGCGTGGGTAGTGAAGACTTACAGCGTGATACGATGGCGTCAGGGTGGTCATCTTGTGTCTGTTCCTCGCGTACTCGAAGAAGAACAGCTTAACTTCTCAGCAATCTGTACAATTTCATTACAGACTAGATTTGGCGAGGATTCACAAGAGAATGCGGACCTGGACGGGCGATAGGAAAGAGCGCCCATTCATGCACCAGCTTGGTAAACATGCTATAAGGCCCGCACTTGTCCACCTTGGCGCAGACGGCCGAAGACGGAAAGTTCGTCATATGTCATGCCCATATCCGCCTAAGAAAGGTCAGAGATGACGTAAAACTAGTATCGTTATTTTGGACAATCACCGTCGTCTGCTTGAACGTATGTCTCGGTGATAGGCTCAAGCTCGGCAGTAGGCGTAGCGTCGAGGAATCTGCAGACGTCAGCATACAGGCTACATCCACAACGGAGCAATAAACTCACTTTCCGAGAACAGGTAGATCGAACGCGCCTTGGGCATATGCGATAAACTTCTTCAAGTCGGTCTTACTGATAGCTCCAATTGGGTTGATGTCCGCTACATAAAAATTTAGTGAATGTGCATTTTACTAGAACCAGCACAGGTCATAACCTGAAACGAGCAGTCGTATTTGGTGTAAGGTAACCTCTCAAGCTGTGGGCAGGAGATTATCAAACCTCATGTTCTACTTGGGTTGGCTGTGAACGCACCTTTCATCCACATTCGCACTTTCCAAGCACGTAGAGGAGACCGCCGTTGCGGCCTCTGGACCCAGGGCAAGAGCTGGGCGAAGAGGTAGGCAATGACCATGCGTAACCTCGCCTACACACCCATGGCATAGTGAGTAATGAGGACCAGGTCTACGTTACGGACGTACCTGGATATTTTGTAAGGCAAGGTTTTCTGCTGAAGTTCCTCCGTGAACGCGGAATCGAGGCTTAATACCAGTGACCATCGCAAACAGATTGCGGACTGCCGTCACGACGGTATCCATGTTGAGATCCGTGTGATAGCTATAGACAATAAAGTCTCATCCGATTTACGTTACGGTAAGCAGTCCTTACCTGCCAATCGCTTCAGCGAGCTCTTTGGCTCTGCCTCTAGTCTCAGCGCTCGAGTTTCCGTGCCCATGTAGCAGGTGTGGAAGATTCGGTTGCAGAACTCCCGGGCATCGCTTGCAAGATAGTCCGAGTCCTCAGGAAGCCCTGCAATGCGCCGAGAATCTGTAAATCACTTGCGGATCTAGAAATATTCTGGTTTAATCGTCTGTGGGTGTCACAGTATCGACTTCGCACCCACCTCCCCTCTGAACTGCATCAGCTACCAGCCGGCACATGGAGTAAACAATCGTTGCGGTCGCACCAACTGTCAATTCCTCCACTGAGAGGGACGAAGTAGCCCTGAGTACGGGACCGTCGAAGATAGTCCCACAGCCAGCAGGCTGGACCAAGGCTGTGAGAAAAGTCAGCCCAAAGCTATACGTGTGCAGTAGTCATTTACCGCAATCTCCTCTTCCGGTTTGTGATACCGAGGCTCCCAGTTGTGAAGCACAATATCTTCCAGATCTCTGACACTGTCCCAAACTTTGCCTCCGGATAGCGCAAAGTCTACCTCGATACGGTGGTACCGCTCCGCCCCGGCAGCTTGCATGCTGCGACTGCTGATCGCCCTGTGAGATCGGACGTCCTCCAGGTCGACAGTCGCAGTGACCACCTCCACATCGTTCAACGAGAACTGGGAACCTTGGGCAATGATCTTGCCGTTCACAGCAATCATCGCACAGCCGTCATAGTAGAGCCCGATCGCCATCGCATCCTTGCTGATTGGCATATAGGGTTAAATCCCGCCAAAGCTAAACCATGGAAGAAGTTAGCTATACGATCTCAGTAGATGATGGATATTTTCTACCTTCAAAGTCGCTTCCTTGATGAGCTCGACACGAGTATACAATTTACGGAGCTCGTGATGGCTTCCACTGGAGTTGGTAAAGATCTCTACTCCAATCCAACCCCATGAGTATATGCGGGCTAAAACCAGATCAGTTTTAATGTAAACAGAGAAAACACATTATATGCACCTCGCAGGGGTAAATAGTTCCTCGCAGAGCTCCACGCCAATACAGGTATCCACTGTACTAACAACAGCGAATCACCGAAATGGGACCTTGGTCTACACGCGGGTGTCACCATCACAACAAAATAACTAATGAGCTCATAATCTTACCTGACCAGTGATGGGCATGACCCTATGATCCGAGGAAGATAATGGTCCTCGACCTGTCTATGCTTCATCCAAGGTGTAAAGTATCGCAGCTCTCTATAATTGCCGTTATTTGCCATCCACATCTTGGGCCGAATGTGAAGGATCTGCCGGTTGTGGATGATAACCCGGCAGTTGTGTAGATTACGTTCTTGTGCACGACGGGCCTTCAACAGTCAACATCAGCTACGTTCACAGTCGCTGATTATTGTGGGTCATTCAACATTCCAATGTCACAAAGGATATCTGTGGTATCATCGGACTCTAGTATCTTCGCCAAAACTTGCCCCAAGAATGTAGAGCAGTATCGCCTGGAAGCTATTGAGAAGGCTGGTCCTAAAAATACGCAAAGGGGCCTCATACCTTCCAGGAATTGGTGGTCAAAGACAGCCATAACCTCTGTATAGTTGTTACAGCTCAGCATTTGAGCGTAGTGCATGCCAAAAGCTCACTCCCCCCACGTAATTTTCGAGCTCAGGACCGACCCTCATAGTCTCGCACTCCGCGCTCTTTGGCGATCCGAATACTTGCAGGATGCGCGTGCCAGTGTTGCCTAGAATCAGGTTTAGGTACATTTTTATCGTGTAAGTAAAACGGTAAATCTGTACTTCGAAAATCTAGGGCCCCATTGAGTCAAGGAACTGCGGGGCAAAAGGCATGCAGTGCATCACAGTATTCACGATGTCCTGTGACCTTATGGAGAGTAAGCACACAACCATCTGATCACCAATTTCAGCGTTTCTCACCCTCTACAGAACGCGAGACAACTGTACGTCGCGACTGTTATGAGGTGGCCATCTTGACCTCCAGAGTCCAGGGGTCGATCGGCTTAGTAGTTGAGTCGCGGCCATGTCGGAGGCTAGATCTCCTCGAAATGACTGGCCTCATGCGTCATCTCGATCGGCCCGTAGCTACTAGGCCTGCCATGTTCTTTATTACCTTTGTCTTACTTACTCAGTAAGTAGATATAAAGGTGATATGATCACATATCAGGGCGCCCGTGTTAATGACCCAAAGTAAGCCGCCATTGTCTCTGAATGATGATCTTCACAACATCAATGCGTCACTGTTCAAGTTCTCGCACACGAACCACACCCACATGCCTTCGAAAAGGGCTTTGTATTTAGCGTAAACTAGTACGAGAATAGTGGAAATAGATTAGGCTAACAACAGTGAATGGTAAAAAAAAGAGGGATAGAATTCCTAAGTCGTCCGTCGTCCGAGGCAGTAAACGGCTTTCTGTACGTACTATAGCCCAACATATTTTAAAAGAGGAACATGCAACACAAGGTGGGGGAAGTCAACTTTCTGGATTACGGTGTACGATGTGAGAGGGCGGCTGAGATAGCATGGAGTCCACAATGGAGAGGCATGCTAGTGAGAGCAGGCAAATGCGGGATGCGATGATGAAGGCGACGCAAGGCGGGAAACCCAGAATAAAGCCTTATGTAAATTGCGTGGGGATATCTAGATGTCATGGACCTAAGAGGACGAGGCAAGCACGGGTATAACACGAGCGCGATCATAGACGAGAGTACAACCACAGTGAAAATATCCCGTGAAGAGAACCAGGATCGAGGAGCACATAACACAGAAAGATTTATTTTTCGAGCACGCTAGCTGGTTAAACGTGCGGCAGCGGGCACGTCTTCTCTCCCTCCCTCGAGTGTGGTCGATGTGGCATCAACCGCTATGCGCTCTGTTGCTCCTTGCGAGGAGATGTCCCCGTTTCTTGGCGTACTTGGGGTGTATGGGAGGTGCGACGGCCTGGACGCGGGGGATAGCGAGCGTCTTGGGTGGCCTACTCCTGTAGCGCTGTAGCCTTGCCGTTCTTCCTGTGTGCAACGGATTGTTCGTGTACGTTGTCCTGGCTGGTGAAGCGTTAGTGGAGAAGCTTAAGCATTGGCTGGCCCACATGGTTTTTCTCGGAGCGGGCGGAGAAGACGTAACGTGTGGTGGTGATTGTTAAGAGCTAGACCGGGGCGTTTTCGAGAACTTGCCCTGATTTAGGCTCATCTCTAGCAGATCAATCTGTTTCGCGGGGACACGGCAGTGCTGTAGCCTCCTGGAGGCGTAGCAGTGCCCCGGTTGCGGACATTTGATAGCCACTGATTATGCATCGGCGGGGAGCCCCACTGAACGAGCCGGTGTTAAGTAGTAGCGGTTGGTGGCAGCAGCCTGCGGCTGTGGGATGAACGAGCTGGACAGATGGTGCGTGGATACGGCCCAGGAGCACTCGATGGCTCCTGCTAACGTAACCCATGTTCGAAGGCCGTCGCGCGGCCCGGTCTTCCATAGGTGCTCCGTTCTGGTAAGCATATTCTGCTCCATCGCACGATGCTGCATGTCGTTACTGTGGTCCACGCACTGGGCATCTCTGCTCTTCGAGCGGTTCCTTGCCGTGTGCCAGGGAGGCTGAGCGCTGGTGAGACTACCCTTGCGCTTCTGTTCGTTGTCTTTCTCTTTTTCCCTCTCTCGCTCCTTCTCCCTCTCCTTCTCCATTCGCTCTTTCTCTGCCCTTTCGCGGCTCTTCCTTCTCCCGCTTCTCCCGCTCAGCTTGTTCGTCCTGTTCGGCGGAGCCGTTCGCCGCGGGCGCTTGCCCATTAGTCGTGACTGGTGACGCAGGCGTTGGGCTTTTGTTGATGAGCCAACGCCAAGGTACCACGAACATAAGGTTTGCTGTGTGATGAGCACTTGTTCATGCGTACAACGGTCGACGTGGGTTCGCGAGCTTGATGTGACTTAGGCGCGTAGATGATGGAGCGTTCGACATGGATGGCAGGGTACCGAGCATACCCTTGCAGAGGCTCGGATGGACGAGGGGGAGGGCACATAGCTCTTCGCAGCAGGACTATTCGAAGTATCCTGCGAGCAACCGCTGCAGCAGTCTCGCGACCATGGCTGCCCACAGGTCCACTCATTGGCGGGGCAGCCATCCTCCTGTTTCTTCGTCCCACCCAAAATATGCTGAGCCGTGACAGAAGCTGCCAAACCTTCTCCTTCTCTTCTTCTCCTTCTCTTCTTTACTCCCTTCTCATCGGTGTGGCTTTGCCCTTCTTAACCGGAACTTGTTCGGCCGACCACCACGTTCCAAACAATCCTTCTTGTCCTTCTCCCTTAAGCGGTGTTCCAGGATGGATCTAGTCGAAGAAGGCGACTGTGGTGCTTTGATAATTGTTTGGGCTTGAATGAATCTAAGCGGAGGTCGTTGGCTGCGATGTAGACATCGGCTGGTTTGACGGGGGCGCAGGACTATCGGAAGCGAAGGTGAACGATGAAGGGCAGGAGCAGTATCAAGATAAGAGTGGACAGAGAAGGACTCTGCTTGGGTTTGAGGTTGAGTGTATGCTACTGTGTGTTGTGCCCGATGGGGGTTAAGTAGGCGTCTGACCTCCTGAGGGCTGAAGTTGTGACGAGATAGGCGGGTACAAACAGTACAAGTAAACCCTGTGATTCAGAGTGATATCAAACGGTGACGTCAAAGCCATCACACGTGTGCTTTGTGGCTTACTGGAATCGTCCCTCTGCCCTTCGTTCTCGTGTGCAATAAAGCGTCCCGTATATGGAACGACTCATTCGCTGTATGCGATTCGAGGTCGTGTGAAGGCCGGTTAAGCTCTGGAATGTCCGAGTCTGCTCGCTTGATCGCCGCAGAGCTTCGTCGCTATGGTTCACTCGAGGAAACGTCGCTGGATGTGCTGGCCTCAAACTGTAGCAGCTCGTGCCGCTGCGCCCCGTCCTCTACGCTCGGACTTGAAAGCGATGGTCTCCTTCTCGCCTGTGCCGGGCTTGCGAATCTTCGTTCGTGCTGTTCGCCGTAATAATCTGGCCAGGCCGAGGCGACAATAATTGGCGCGTCAGGCGTCATCTCCAGGATCCTGCATGTCGTCCATGTTGATCTATGACTGCAGATGCGCGGATGTTGAAGCAATGGTCTGCTGGGTGATATGATTAAAACACACCCTGAGTGGCGCAACATTCAGGTCCTGATGCTCCGCCGTAGCACACTTCATCTGAGCTTGGACGGATCACTACTCTGCGACGCCTCCTCTGCAAGTTCCTCGAGCTTTTGCAGGTCGCTTATCGTGAGTTGGGGGCCTGGATGTGCGAAAACGCTGGTCCTGTTTCGTCGTAAGGGGACTACCTGCTCTTCCTCGACCTCATCCTTCTCAGAGGGGTTATACTGCCTGCTCAGCATAGACTTCTTCCTCCCTAACCCGACATTGAGAGCCGAGAGAGCTCGTTCGTCCCAGTTGAGCCCCCTCTGCAGGGACTTGCGAGTGTTCCTTCAGGAATGCCCTGAAGTCCGCAGGAGCAATTTCTGGATGCCAGGCGTGCAGGGACCCAGAAGAGACTGAAAGGGTCGTCCCCAGACCGCTCGTCCCGCTGTCGCTGTCTTCTTGCCCCATGAGAGCTACTGGCTAGACTCTTCCCAGTACGTCGTCGACGAGCCTGGAATCACTGGAGACCGTCGGGAGATCAGAGGTCCAAGATGCTGCCTGGTGTGCACTCGACCTGCGTCTGATGTCCCGCAGTGTTTCAACCTCTCGCTGGTATCTCGAGTTCTGAAGGCTGCATTTCCTGGAGAAAGAGCGAGTTCGAGGCAGCCGGACGATTTTCCAGGATGGATGAGCAACGTTGTTGAGCGCAGGTCGAGAGGCAAGCCAGGACGTGTTGCCCATTAGGCGCGTGTGTGTTAAAGTAACCGCCCGCGCGTAGCTTCCTATTACCTTTACGCACACATATGCCCACTTTGGTCCATGAAATAAAACACCACGTCATATTGCGGAAAGTTTATTCTCTAACAATTGGTGTAAGATCTACTAGGCGTACAACTGCTTTCAAAGTCCCTAATCCGACTTGCTTGAGTGTCCTCAAAGCGTGCTCTTGAGCGATCGAACCTCCATTCTTCCGCCCCTGGGTCAAGTGGCGCTAGCGGATGTAGCCGACACACTTTTCAGGTTCGCAGGGACTGCTCCATGTTTTCGTTCTCGCTGGCGACCTTCAGCCGAGTGTCGCTCGCAGTCCGATCCCGTTGGGATCTGGCGGTACTGGTAGCTCCCCGCTACGGTCTGACACACGAACGACCGGTATCTGTCATATGTTCATGAGCACAGCGTGCAGAATATGACAGAATCTTAGGCCCACATCCGACTAAGCCTCTCGCGTTCTTCTACTGGAACCGAGGGGCGAGTTGTTTTTGAGCACTTTCGCTAGATGACTTTGCATGACCTCTCGCTTCTGAAGAATCCCATGATCTTCAGCTGAGTAGCGCAACCACAGGATGAGTATGGCTTACTTGCGGCGGCTCTGAAACTGGTGCTGGTCTTCGTTTCGGCCGTCTCCTTAGGCCGACTGTTTTTTCATGATGCGTCGCAACTACCATGAGAAATATCAGCGGGTGCATCACGTAGTAGTAATCAGCGGCGGACCCTTTGTTTGAAATGCGGCTTCTTCAGCGCGAGACTTGACCGATTTGCGACCCAGGGGGGACCGCCTATGATCGTATATTCGATGGGTTGATTGTCCTCGTCAGCGGTGCTTGAACTTCCAGAAATAGACGTAGCAGTGATCGTCTCGTGGATGACCTCAAGTTGCGCGTTATAAACCAGAGCCTGCAAGTCAGCACCCGAGTAGCCCTCCGTGTCTCGCGCTAGAGCATCTAGGTCCACAGTCGAAGAAAGGAGACCTTGCGGCTGACAGCTTCCAGAATCTATGTATATATCAGTGAACGAAGTCCATGTTGAACGACATGAAGCGGCACACACTTCTTTGCGTTCCTCCACAGTCGGCATGTTACACAAGAGCGCCTTGTCCAATCGCCGCCCGGGCGAAGCAATGCAGAATCAATGAGGTCGGGTCGACTGACGATTGATACTTGTTAGATGAAAACGGACTTGTAAAAACTTCTGCTATCTACTCACCTCGTCGCTGCCAGTACGTATACGCCATCAAGGCCCTCTGCGCCGTCCATCTGAGTAAGCATTTGGTTGACCACCCCGATCCGTTACACCTGTGCTGTCATGACCACTGTGGTGTACGAAGTCAGTCATCTGACCGTCTCACATCGTGCCGGCCCACCACGTACCGCTTCGGAGCAATTGAATCAAACTCGTCGAAGAAGAGGACGCATGGCTTCGCTGCGCTTGCGCGTTCGAACAGCTCACGCACCTGGGGGTCAAGTTGTTCAGCGACTAAATGTGTTGACATGGCAAAGAAAACATACAGATTGTTCACTTGCACCGATGTACTTGTTCAGAATCTCTGGACCCTTGACGCTGATGAAGTTCAAGCCGCATTCCTTGGCAACGGCAGAGGCAAGTAAAGTTTTTCCGCATCCAGGGAAGCCATACAGCAACAACCTGGAAAGATCATGAGGTCACGCTCCATGTTCTGCAGGACGGAGGACTCACCCGGAACGCAAGCGCAAAGGTGACTGGGCAAAGATCGGACCGTACTTTGTTGGCCATTCCAGCGTCTCACGAAGGACGCGTTTTGTCTCCGCCAGGCCTATAGCTACGATTTAGCGAATCGCGAAAATAATCCTGCAGGCATGCGTACCTCCAATGTCGTCCCAAACAATATCCGACTTTTGCAGTTTGACGTCACGAAGGGAAAGAGGAACAAAGTCAACCTGCGCTGCAGTAAAGTCTTCAGCCGACAAGGTTGGCTGTCGATCTAATCAGCTAATGTCCAATGATCAAGAAAACAAACTCTTGCCTGGAAGTCAGCATCGCCCCTCGTGTTCGGCAACACGCATAGCAGCACGATGTACTGCACGCGCAACGAGGTCCTTGAGATCGTTGGCTGAATATCCTTCTGTTTGTGTCGCCAGCGCAGTGAAGTTGAGGGGATGTTCAGAATCCACGACCAGGTCCGAGTGGTCTGTGTGACTCCGCACGATTTGGGACATAATCTGCGATGAATGTCAGATTTATGTCAAATGCTGCAGCCATTCACATACGTCTCTTCGCGCATCCTTGTTTGGTGGCTTCAAGTTGATGACCTCTTGAAAGACATGTGCGGCGTTCAAACGCGGATGTATGGTAGCAGTAGATTCCGCTGACGCGAAAAGCACAATAGCCTTCGCATTAGGTGCAGCAAAACGGGTCGCGGATCCGAACAAGTCGAGGAACAGTGCGGTGATGTGACGTTGTCTGAAACGAGTCCGCGTGCTAGACGTGATGTTTGTGAGTATGCGAGGCGATAATGGAGCATTAATTGCGTACTTCTTGCTCGACACCCATAAGCTTGTCCATATTATCCATCACGACCACAGTGGGACGGTGGAAGTAGGCCTTGTCCCACCAATAGTCGAGTAAAGACTTGATTTTATGCACAGGTGTCTCCGTATATTTTGCCAAATCGATATAGAGTGTATCTATGAGAATGATATGAGCACGCTAGGGCCAAAAATGATACCTCTGTGACCTACAAGCCAATGTCCGGGGGTCTTCTTGCAGAGACTTTGCAATCGTTCGGAGAATCGATGTCTTCCCAGATCCGCTTCGGCCTGTCAGCAGTAATCCAGGTACTAACAGGAGAGTCAGACATGTCCCCGAGAACGAAACTCACAACATACCTCCGTTCACTCGCGGACGGGTTGCGTGCATCATGTATGAAAATAATACAAAACATTTTGCCGTTCTCGATTATACTGTCCACCCCTGCCAATTTGGACCTGGGTGTTTGACCTGCCTAGCTTTCTGTCACGAGACCTGAAGAACGATATCAGGGAGCACGTACTGTGTGAGCTCCCGAGAATCGTTTTCATTGGGTCAAGATAGCCTCGTCGCGCTCGTCTATGAATTCGACTCTGTGCAGGAAGTAAGAAGATGATTTGCGGGCATGACTAGACATGCGCATTACCGTGCATAATCCCCACTCCTTCAAGTCCGCAATAGATCCATAGACGACAATATGTCCATCCGGTATGTTCAACTCGGGGGTCCAATGAAACTAATATCTGCGACCTTGCGGCTGGCTCAGGAGTAGAAGTCTCTCCTTTTGGCGCGTTAGGATCTGTGGGCAATAAAATCCGCGGCACCGCAGGCTGCGCAGTGGAGGTTGTATTTTGATCTTGCAGAGGGTCTTGAGGACCAGGAATACGCTTGATGCTGGCTAGCCAAGGTTTTTGACCTCCGCCTCTGCATACATTTCAGACAGAGTGGCCAATAGTCGTTTCGAGACCGAAAGCGATCGCCCTTATGGTGCCATATCTTACTAGAGAAACGCACGTAGGGTTATAGGCTGGCATGATCCGAGCAGGGAGGGTTCGTAGCCTGTGAATACGTTTCTGCTTCTTCTCTGCATCGGCTGCGGCTTGAGCTTTTGCCTCAGCTTCAACAGTAGCCCACAGCTGGGCCGTATGACAGAGGGCCCATTAGAAGAGACTCCATTCGCGCCCTTGGTTTTACTTCGCGTTTTTGGTGCAATACTGAGCTCAGTGCCACGATGTGACGAGAGAGTAAACGCTTTACTGCCAGCCGTCGGCGCAATGGATACTAGGAGAGTTCAATATTACGCATATATCGACCCAGACGTTGACTCACCAACCCTCAAGACGGACTCGTGTTCGAACCCAATACCCAGACGTCAATCTCTTGGCCAACAAATGCGACGCGGACTTGAGACAGAAAGGTACCCTCAACATGAGTAGCATGTAGTTCCTTAAAGCAAACGTTCGTAACGCGCGTTTCTGCATGGCTACGAATATGAAGGGCGCACAAGGATTTCCCAGTCATCTGACGTCAACGGTTCAGCTTCGACAGTAGTCGCGAAACCCAGGTCGTGCAAGAGCCCGATTTCGACCTGGACCACGGTTCGTGAAGCATACAGAGAGGAAAATATAAACACGCACGATATGTCTCCTTGAGCAAAACCTAGGCCTGATGCAACTGTGGATCAATCTCTATGGTCTCCATCCCGCGTTCCCCTCCAGGCTGAAATTGTGCCAGAGAAGAGGCAGATGCCATTCCACTCCATCCGACATAGGCTTCTCCTTGTATCGTGTGTATTAGCAGATAGGCCCTTCTGTTCCAGATGAGTGACTTGGGTTAAGTGGACAGCGAGGCCTTGTGGAACGCTACAGTAAGTTTAAGTAAAAGCGCATTCTAAGCAGAAAGATCACTCACACAACACCCGCCGCTCTAGAAAGTGGAGCCATAATTGAGATCCGGTAGATTCACTAGAGAAGTTCTCAAGGAAACATAATGTATCTTGGCTCTTCGCGGCATCTATAGACCAAGCTTCAGCTTCCAAAGGCGACGTGCCGTGTGCAGTGAGAGGAGAAGGTGCGGGGCGTCCAGTTCAAGGAGCAGAGATTAATACCCAACCTCAGTGACAGCCTAGTTACAGTTCAGACGGTGGTGGAGGTCAGGAGTTAGAACGGATCTTAGACATGAAATTCACTTGGAGTGGCAGGTCGAGGAAGACTTGCTTCGGGAACCACGCGAGCCGGGCTATTGAATATCATACGCCGACGCGCGCCCCGCACTCTAAGTGAGATAAGCTGACGTAAGCTTGTGTAAGCTTCCCCTACTTACTCCCCTTTATACTAGCCTTTAACTCCCTTACTTACACGACAGATGCCCAAGCCATTTTCTGTGATGCTCCGTCACTTCGTGCGACGAGGTTCACGTTTGTGGTGAAGTCACGGTCAGCCTACTAACGCAAGCCTAAGTACCTCGTGCTCATTCAATGTTGTGCTATCGCAGTCTCTCATGGAACATTAGATACGCATGTCGGTCACTTGAGCTCATTGGTGGCCTGAGGGTTAACTAGCCCGTCCGTGTCTCCAAATAATTAGATCTTGCGTACACGGCGATCCCACACTCCATTAAGATGACAATTACTCTGGTCGGATAGCATTTTGGTATGTTTCTCTACGCTCAATTCGTGTATACATATCGCTTCACCCCAGAAAATCTCACCAGCCAAGATGCAGAGCATTGCCGTTGACGAAATTGGGTAGACTGTCGATGACGATGCGGCGCGCGGTAGAGCAAACCGTGGCGGAAGTTTGGTATGAGAAGCTTTTGATAATTGCTGAACCCTGAAGTCACCCTTGACAAGGAGTAACTTCCAAATGAGCGTTCCCTGTGCTACTGACCTGCTGCGCTGCCTTACTGGTACTCACTGCTCATCGATCCCTCACAGGTTTCATGAGAGAATTTCGGATGGGCTTGTACCGCAGCCTATTTCGGAAATCCCAGTTATAGCATTAACTCAAGCTCGAAAGAGCATTAAAGAGCCAAAAGTAGGTATCTTCGCTTGGTCAACTCCCCCAGCTCTGAAACCGATACTAACTGCTTCGCTCACAACAGATTTCTTCTTTCACACCGTGAGTTCGATTATTTCGCTCTGACTTGCTTCTTGGCCCATAACGTCTACAGCGCCAGATGTCCACGACAGATGAAACTCTCTTCGACGACTATTTGTCACTCAAAGGATCTATCGAAAAATTTGTCTACGATCCTACCTCCTCGAAAAAAACATGACAGCCTTCGAAGTGATTCTCTCGGCGCGACGAAATACGTTCGTGGATGCTATGCATCAGAAGGTTGTAGTGACAAGTGACGTGACGTCTGTCCTTCAGCCGTAAGTGATATTGTGTAGCTCAGGCTTTGAATCGCTCAATGAATGGCTGAAAATCTCTCGTAGGACCCGGAGGACGCTGAGGCAGGGCAGGCGCTAGAAATGGCAGCTGCATTAACGTCGGACCACTCTGTGGCGTGCCGTAGCGATGCAGCAGAAACGTACAGGAGTGACGCTGCGGCCCCCAAGAAGGTCCTCTTTACCCACTCTTTAGGCGTTGGAAAGACATACACGCTCGAAGGGAAAACCGACTCCCTGATATCCTTCCAGCGCTTTCCCACGAGGGGGGCCTTGCTATAATCACCTCTGAAGCAATGCCAACATCGTGTTCAAAGATGCAAAAACCTCTTTTGGAGAAACTCAAACGAGGTCGTATGTAGGGGCGTACAAAGCGCCAGATGGAGGATGTCATGGTGTGCAGAGGTGTCTAGAGGGGTTTTCTTGGCGAGAAGTTCGACTTCGGATTCATATACGGCCACCTTTCGCCCTGGTGGGGTCGGGATAATATCTATGGCAGACCGCCATTTGGGCTTATGGACCTCCGCAAGAAGGACGACATTGAGCTGCGCCGTCAGGCCATAGTGGATAGCGTTAGCATCATTAAATCAAGCATCCCTCCGCGACGCGTTTAGGGATACTGTTCAGCAACCGTTGTCCTCCCATACCATGCGCTCCCACTCGAACTCCGCCGCCCACATCCGATTCGGAAACCTCCTACGACGCACGAGCACATTCCGGCGAACGTCTGGGCTGTCTCCCACAGCTGGCAGGAAAAGAAGCAAGACGCGCCATCTCGTTCCGATCAAACGGCATGGCTTGGCCAGTACCCATTCCCAAGGGCGTACTAAGCCTTTGACGACGTTCGCATCGAGTCTGCTCAACTTGGGCGTCCGGAATACGTGTTCTTGGACGTCCTATGGTCTTCGAACAGAAAGGCGATGACCAGAACGAATTCCGGCGGCATATGGAGTGGAGGTTGGACATCCCTACCCTAGGCCAAAGTGTACCGCCATAACCCCGCCCAGACTGTCATCACCTACTTCAACGGCTTAGGGAAACCCCTCAGGATTGCTGCCGACATATCCAACTCGGACAGACACTGTTCAACCGCGTCTGGACATTGCAGGAGACTGCGGTAAACTGGCTCCCAGCGGGTCTCACTCTTAACACCTTTGAAGAGAACTCCTCCTCCGACGAATCTTCCCCCGTACCCAGTTCTCACATCGGAGATATTCAGACAGTCCTCGACGCCGTTTTTCCAAGACGGCCCCCCAGATCTCCCCACGTTGGGGCGCTGCAAGTCAATTCGCGAGCGCAAATAATGCCAACCCGGTCGATCGTGTCACCGGGACTAGCGTACTTGCTCCGATGCACCTGCGCTACTACCGCTGTATAACTCAGAGCAGCAGACCCCGGAAGATGCATGGGAGTCTCTCATCCAGGTCATGGCTCGCGAGACCGAACAAACCGATCTCTTACTCTGGTGGCAACAGATCCCGGCACAGCGCTATACAGCTGGCGTCCAGCTCTTGGGAGGAGCTCATGACTCGTAACTTTCCCCGTTTTCCCTGTGATATCATACAGCGAAGCGGAGAAACTCGAGTTCGTGAGACAGGGCGCATCTGGATGGCTCTGATGCCTACTACACACAAGGGAAATTTTTTGTCCCAACATGCTTGATCATTCCCGAACCGGGCTTCACGAGGAAACGCTTTGCAGGTACAGCTCAAGAACGGTCGTAAAGTCACCTACACCATCGGCGATTGCTCAGTGCCACCTCACCGTGACACTCCGGTACTCCATCGTTGGTGTAGCGGGCCTGGAAATATTGGGTTATTGGAACTGTCAATCGCAAACGCCTGTTCCGTGGAGGAATTGCTTACGAGATGAAGAAGAGGTTCTCTGTTCTGACGGTTGCCTAGCTCTAAAGAGAGGGAGAAGATGGGGGGGGAAGGACTTGGAAAGGAACGGGCGAAGAGGATGCGCGTGATTGTATATGTTAAAGATTGTTAACGCCTTCAAGAGTATGGACGAGAGTATGATTGTAGTACGCCTAATGCCACCACACCCCAATGCATCTACATGGCAAGCTTCTCGTGTGCTTTGATCCTCAAGATCGCTACGCCTTACCCATATAACTATGAACTTTCCTTCTGGGAGCTCGAGCTTCGAATTTTAGCTTTTGAACTCTAAGCCGATGTCAACAAGCGGAGTCGACATTGGCCATTGGGTGGCCAAAGTCCCACCCGAGGGTCCTCATCACATGACCAGGGGAGATGATACTGGCGCTTGTGCAAAGCTTAGTCGCAACTTTGAGGTTTGCAAGCTAGTCATCGGCGCCAGACGACACTTCGGAGGGACTCCGAAGGGTCTTGTATCATTTTAAGGGCGCCGGTTTTGTAGGGAGTTATGAAGGGTGGTAATGATGATTGAAAATGAATTTGATCTCGAGGGGCAGCCACCCTACAAAGGTTTTTGAATGCTCGATCACTAATATTTGTATCCATGTGCCACCCTCCAGACTCACTTCACTTTCGCGTACTCCATGATCCAAACCGCTCTGGCCGTTTAGGCCCTCCAGAGCGGTTTGAGCACGTGTGATATCACGTGTTTGGGTACGTGTCTGTGAACCTATTAAGTTTGCAAGCCGTACCGTCATGCAATACCTCCTGGCCCGCTGATACTCAATCCAACAAATTTTTCTGTCGCTCACTGGATCAGGATAAACGGTGTGAAGTATCGACACAACGGGCTCGCAGAACGTGGAATTCCTAGGCTTGTGTGTGACGCATGGTGAAAAACAATGCCACAGTTGTAAAGTGCTCATATAGCCATTCAGGATGTACAGTTGTAAATGGGGTTGCCTTAAACTGTAATTCCGTCCGAACCTTAGAAGAATCGTATTATTATCACCCATTTGATACACGCTGCTTGGGTGCCGGTGTTATTCTGCTCGTAAGTTCCTTTCGCGATTAAAAATCTTTGTAAAATCATCCGGCTAAAGGCGGGCCGTTTGGATGAGCGGGCGCACGAGCTTGCCCCTTCAAGGACGTTATGGCCCAGGTATTCTGCCATTTTTTTGCTATGCATGTGCCGTCAGTAGCATCAAATAATGTTAACAGCTCTTGAAAAGGTGTGAGTATTTTCACTGTCCCTCTTTCTCACGTATATCGCTAATTGATCGGTCGTTGGCCTATAGATAGATGATAATCAGAGGCAAAGCTCCTCGCGTTGGGGGCCTTGTCTGACGATCAGCCGTTCACGCGGACGCCGCATTTCGGGGTTCTGAGCTTGGTTGGTG
Organism: Phlebiopsis flavidoalba; assembly: GCA_035772785.1. NCBI lineage: Eukaryota > Fungi > Basidiomycota > Agaricomycetes > Polyporales > Phanerochaetaceae > Phlebiopsis > Phlebiopsis flavidoalba. The sequence continues at coordinate 216,801 of JAOCPU010000056.1, forward strand.
GTGTAAGGCTCGTGTCCTTACACCAAAAAGTGAGCGTTATTCGCAACCCTAATATGCTCACCTTGCACGAGCACCCGGTCCCAAGCTCCTTCCCCTCGCCCACACTCTGCCGAACGAGAGTATTCAGATACATTCGGACTAACATACATAGTGAGCTCAATGTCCTTGCGGGACCATAAAACTCTTTTATTCTATAGTTGACTAATTTCTTGTGCAGCGACATGTCGAACTTGGAAGATCAGGTCTGTGATAATGCCGTCTTATTCTGGGAGCCGGCTCGAGACGGTGATGTTTGACACTTACCTGGAGTCTCGTGGTGATATGCCGAAGAGAATTGGAGGAATTCGAACCGACCATATCTTCGAATGTCGATAAATTCTGTCAGTTCCTAGGCGAGTTCGACTTCATGGCCCAAATGCGCCAGATCTCTATTTGTCAGCTGGAGCCGCCAAAAGGGAGCACCAGCAGCGAGACAGGCAGAGCTGAGGTTTTGGTACGAGCAGCCGAAATGCGCGCCGAACGCTCCTCTGGAGGGCTGTTGGAGCGTTTTCGACGTACAAGGATCCATGGAAACACGTGAAGTTGTGTACTTTGCCGACGGATCGGGAGTTCTACAAGATAGAACAAACCAGCAAAGCTCAGCCTCCCCTTCAGCAAAGCCCTCCCCTTCAGCAAAGCCCTCCCCTTCAGCAAAGCCCTCCCCTTCAGCAAAGCCCTTTCCCTCAGCAAAGCCCTTTCCCTCAGCAAAACCCTCTCCTGCAGCAATGCTTTTCCCTCCAGGGAACGCCCTCCCCTTCAGCAATGCCACATGAGTTTGTACGCCATTCCTTCGGACACTGCAGATCAACGTTTTACTCGCGCGGAAGAACTTTTTGCCGCCCTCGGGAAGATTTTTGGACGCACAGAAAGAGACTTGAAGGACGAAGGAATGGAGCTGTTGTCTCACTGGCTTCATCGAGGAAGGGTACGATCTTGGTCGGGTGTACGGTTATCTGCGCCCTTGGTGGTACAAAAAGGCATCGATGGAAGAGCTCCTAGTCCTCATGGAAGAGCGGAGGTCGGAGGATAGAACCCTTCGCCACAACGCTATGAATGGCGTGAGCATCACCGACCCGCAAATTCCTCCACGCCGAGTGTGGGACTTATACAGCAATCGTGTTTTGCCATACTACGTCTTGACCTACCCGATTTTCCCCCTCGCCACCTACTATCGTGGATAGCCTACCCACCAATCCCACTCTCCCAACAGTCGACGCACACAATGCGGAAACCTTCGATAAGAATGCGCAGGTGGTTATTAGTCCTTCCAACGTCAACAAAAATTCAACTACCAAACCCCATCTCCCAAACCGACGACATGTCTTGCCCGGATGACCGCTGCGAGCATCCCGCAGGAGTCTGTCAGCATGATGGCTTGCCCACGGTCGTGGTCCCATCGGCGACCCCGCCTCTGAAACAGATGATACGCTAGACGTGAAAGAGGAGACAAAGGACAAGTGAGGAGGAAGAGATGAAAGAGAGCGCGAGGAAAAAGAGACGCACGCACGAGCAGCTGAAGACTCAGAGACCTAGCAGGCGAACTCGCCATTTCAAAACTCGCTGACGACAGTTCATCTACTACTCCAGCTCCCGAAACAGATAGCGTATCCGGATGCAGTGCGAGACGAGCGCGAGAGCGTCCGCAGACTCGACTCGGAGAGCTAGTAACCGAATTCAACAGCGAGTTGCCAACGGCAGCCCGTTTCTAAGTCCACTAAGCTCGTTCTTTGAAATGACCTCTACCAAGCCTAAGGCACGTAAACGCCTGCAGACTCGAACAACTAGCGTCCGGCATCCCAAAAGCCAATCCGAAGTCACCGTTAAACAGCCCATCCCAGTCCACCCACTCCACTCCAGATACTCCTGAAGCAGAGATAGCGTATCAAATGCGGACCAACGCCACGATACTACAACAACAGTCCGCCTGCTAGCTCCACTTTTAGAATGGATAGTAGGCCCGAGAAGCGGGACGCGCACAGGGAACTGATGGCAGCGCCACCGTTCATAACAGTCCATCTGCCCAACCCACTTGCGAAAACTCATTCACGAACTCATTCCTGTGCCCAACCTGCAAATTTAGGAAGAGCGCGGACGATTCCACACTATGTTTGGATGATCTCGCACAAAGCTGGGTCGAGAAGGAGGAGATGCGCAAACAGCGTCGAGACCAACATCAATAGCAAAGAATGGCCGGTCTCCATTCCGAATGGCGTCGATTTGGACGCGATACGTATCGAGCTTTTAAACATGGGCGCTCAGTATGTATTTCTGGATGTCCTTTGCTTGGGACAGCCAGGAGCAGAAGGAGAAGGAAGGCATTCGTAAACAAGAATGGAGGTTAGACGTGCCTACCGTAGGCATGACCTGTATCAACAACAAATACTCCCAGACCGTGGTCACGTATTTCAAACGGCCTCGGTCCTACCCTTCAAGATCACGCCTACCATGTGTGCCGACTCGGCATACGTATTGGCTAAATCGCCGTCTGGACCTTACAGGAGACAGTCGTCAACTGGCTGCCCGGCGGATTGACCTCGACGAAGACCTTCGACAATGCCCCTCTCACGAATAGGTCAGCTCTACGAAACCTCATTGGCAATATCCAGGACGTCTTGGATGTGACATCTTCCCAATCCGCCCCCGATCTACCACTTCACCGCTGGTGGAAGCCGTACGACTGCCCACCGCAGATATCCCCCTACCACAGCAGTCGATTCGGTCACCAGTCTTGCGTATCTCCTCGGCTGCAAGACTCTACCCCCTCTATGATGCCGGACCAAACCGCCGCGAGGACGCATGGAACTCTCTGGGTAGATGTCTTGACGCCTACCCTTCGAACAGATCTACTCCTGTGGTGGACCGGGCGTCGGGGACGGAAAGTGCAAATGGAGACCGTCCTGGAACCAGCTCATGACTTATAACAAACTTGCTCCTTTCCCTATGATCCTCTCTACTCCGCGGATTATGTTGTTGGAGCTGCTACCTACCGTGGCCAAGGTCAGTTTTGAACGGTTCAGATGCCTATAAACATCCAGACTAGGCCCCCCCGGTACCTGGTCAAGAACTGCAAGTTCATATGGCCGAAAACGCCACCAATACGCGACACTGGAGGTGACTCTAACTCAAGATACCGTGCTTTCTTTCAAAGGTCGACAACATGCACATCATGCGGGGGGTGGGGGGAGCTCGCGCACGAAACAGTCGTATTACGATTGTTGGTGTCGCGGTCCTGAAATACTGGAGGATCGAGGTAGGAACCGTTCTGTACGCGAATGTATCGTTGGTGGAAAAAGGACGACCCGAGATATTGAAACAGAGTCGGTATTCAAAATGCCGACCACAATGAAGAGAGGAAGAGGGTGCGAGAGGCAGGACTGGGGAAAGATACCAGAGTCGTGTACTGTTAGCTCAAAATACTGGGGTAGAGACGTGTTCGAGATAAATCATAGTTTCTACATACGGGACCATATTTACTGAAGTTCTATCGTCAAAGAAATAAGGTTACAAAATTACAGCGGAGTAAACACAGAGCAACAACACAGAGGAACGAGCGAACAAGCAACGAATGAAGGAGACTACAACCAAATTGAGACTCGGCGTTGTTTATGAAAAAGTTTTCCTGGATCCAAAAGTGTGAAGAAACCCGTTATTTACTGGCCCAGGTTTCATCCCGAGTGGCGCTGGCCCGGTTGGTATTGTTCTGTGGCTCAACGACAACATCGACGAGGTGTCGACCCGACCAGGAAAAGGACCTCGTGGAGGGGCAAGACAGAAACGTGCCGGAGTAAAATCGCTGGTGAAGATCGCTACAAGAGTGAGGACGAGCAACCGGATTAAGATGTCACGATTAACCAAGAAGACAGTGTAAACCGTTCAGTGAAGGATGAGGGGTAAGACGCGTTAAGAAAGGTTACGTTGAGAGACAGTAGAGTGGCCCGTGGATCAGCCACAGTGTGATGGGGGGGTTTTATTCCGCGGGAGTGCCGAGCCCAAGTTGTCTCGGCTTCGTCGACCACCAAGCTCCCCCCCCCCCCCCCCCCCCCGATCGAGTTGTCAGCATCTCCACACCCCCTTCATTGCTTTACTCACCGTCCAGCAACAGACGTCTCTGATGGTCACTTCGTCCACATTCCAAAAACTCCTTCTGGTCGCGCGAACACCATGGCCTGTTAACAAGTAGGTTGTCAAAAATGATGAAACGCCACAAAACATCGCCTATACCTCACCTGGTTGGGCGCCAAAATTCTCGTTGGTCGTGCGCAAACAAATCCACGTTATCTTCCAGAAGCTTCCGACAAGTATCTGCATATCCTGGAGAACCGACTGAATCGCACCGGCACACAGCAGAAAGCGTAAGGCAGCTCCTTGCGATTCCGCGCAGTGCTCTCGCGCCCCGCGACGGGCGGGCGGCAGCGTCTGAGTGATGTTCTGAGGGACGGTGTGGAGGGGATCCGGCGCGTCTCGCGAGCTAGCTTCTGCGCCTGCGGGTAGTTCTCCTCGATCGATCGAGCACGAGCATTGCCGCGTGCGCCGTGATCATGTCCGAGGGCGATGAGGGAAGCAATCCATTCGCACGGCGGACGATGGACGGGGTCCGAGGATGGGGCTGTTGAAGCGGGGAGCTGTTGGAGGGGACGGGGAGTGAGCGGTGACTGTGAGCATGGGACGGGGTGGCCGATTCGAGAGACGTTCTTCGCCGCTGCGGGTCAAAGAAAGGATCCGTCGACTTCGAGCACGGGCACTGTCGTCAATTCATACCGTCCATCATCCCGGTCCGCGAGATTCAGGGAGTCCGATGATCGAAAAAGAGCATCGAGACCCATGCTCTGGCTGGAACTGCTCGGTCGCGCTCTAAGACGCGCTGGGCGCCGTGGCGCGCGGCATGCGCACGGCTAGCATTCACCGTTGGTCGAGCTCGAGCTCAATGAGCATCTCCTTACGCTCGCCATAGGCCACCTCGCCAAACGTCGACGTTCCACATCCCGGCCGTCCGACGACAGAATCGCAGAAGGGCCGCCAGAGATCTTGCGTATTCCGGAACCGCTGGCCGTCCACGATCTTGATGTGCATCTTCATGTTTCAGGAGGCCAATCGACATCATGCCGCCGATGCAGCCCGCGAGGCAGTCCCGCAGGTCGTACCAGTCCTTCACGAACGTGTATGTGCCGCTGGTGTGGTTGGACATCAGCCAGAGCGAGGCGGGGTCGTGTGAGCGCCCGTAGCCGAAGGAATGTATTGGGATGTTCGCCGCTTCGGCACGAGCGAGAACCAGGTCCATTCTATTGCTCTCTCCGCGTGGTCTCTGAGGTGTCGCTGACAAGAATCATCTCCTGAGATGGGGTTGCGGGACTTTCGCTGGAGGGACAACATCGAGACCTATCGCATTTTCAGTCAGCAAACACGCTGTTAGAAAAGATGTAGATTATAAGAGTGTTTACCGTGGTTTGACAGCGGTAACGACCGTCGGTCTTGTCCTCGGGGTTTGCGAGAGGTCCGGACGACAAACTCATCCTCGAGACCCTTCCTCCCTTCGCCCGATTTCTTCGACAAACTTGTTGAGCCTGCGCACGACCTCTGCGGTTTTGCCTACGGCCAAGAAAGGCGTCTTGCGAACCTTGCCGCAACCCCGACTCGAACGTCACGAGACTGAGCCGGTCCTTAGCAGAAAGGGACGCAATCAAGAAATTTTCAAGCGACGTGCGGGATTACCCGGAACTTGAGGGCGGCGGTACTAGGAGTCGCGTTTTGGTGGAAGGAAATTGAGACGACTAGGATGAGGTCGAGCCCAGGGTGCTGGAGCGGGGTGAGGGGGAATTCGAGGGGCCGGAGGAGAGGTGTGGGGCGCGACGAGCGGCGCAGGCGAGGTCGTACCGACTGAACTCGTCGTCCTCCTCGAGCGTAGACAGCTTCTGGTGCTGGTTCTGCAAGTCCATACGCATAGACATAGATCCTAAGCGAAGTATTAGAAGAGACTGTCGAGCGCGAAGAGCTGTGCAGAGAACACTGTCGGCGGTACTAACCGTGGTGCCTGTGCTTCCGCTGAGCATGCGCATGGCCTTCGAGCTTCCGCCAAACAACTCCTCCAGTCGGGCGCGCGGTCACGACTGCTGCGGCTGCTGCAGCAGCGAGTGGTGGCCCTGCTGCTGGTACAATCGCGGACAAGCGACTGGATTGTGGGTCTTTCCATGTCTTCCGAAGAAGACGAGCGTTCCTTGAAGATAAGAATGAAGGAGTCCATGGCGCGCTCGTCCTCCATTGTCAATCCCGTGGGGGAAAGGGACTCATCTCCGCCGCGCTAACATAGCTAGTGTCGCGTGACTTCTTTGTTTGATGTGCTCGGATGTATATCAGTCCCTTGAGCCGGAAGGACGCCCCGGTTTTCCGCGCTTTGGCCAGAAACCCATGCCCACTAGCCCGAACGGAATCAGAGGAGAGGAAGCCCGTCCGAGGTCGGGGTCCTTTCTCTTCTGCTTCGACCTACGCAAAATGATCGGCTATCCTTGAAGACGTAGACGCAAAAACTCTCGTACGATGCCGTCCAGCCGGCACGGAGACGACGATCGTACATCTGCAGCGAGCAGAGGCCGCCCAGAGGGTGACCACTTCCAGTCCTGGACTTTTTCCTGCTCCGCAGGTCTTCCGTGAATGGGGACGTTGAACGGACGAACGGATCCTTCCCTCGTTCCTGACATCTGCGGCGCGGGCGGCGGCGGCGAGCGCGACATTAACGCATCATGGGAGGAGTTTGTCGGCGACATACCGTACGGGGGCGAACCGCCCTGCACAGGCGAAGGCGGGTAGGTTGGTTCGCACGCGCGTGAGACTGCGAGCCTGATGGAGAAGGTATCTCGGCGTTGGGGCGGCTGTCGTGGAAATCCATAGTCCGCGCGCAGGGCTCATGTGTCTGGGCGGGCTAACCGGCGCCCCCCGGAGCTCGTTGGACTTTGCATGTCCTCTTCGCGGTGTGAACGAAGACGTCGAGTGGGCATGACCGAGCCGGGGACGAAGTGCAACCGTAAGTCGCTTCCCTGGAAGCTCGATGACTACTATGCATGATCAATGGCTGGCTAGCCTCGGTCGATTCGTGTCAACGTCGAGAACTCTGACCGCACTTGGATGGAGGGGCTACGACGTATTGACTTTGATCCTGAGAGTTGCCGAAAGCGAATGGAGCCAGGGCTGTATGTGTTCGATTGGGATTCATCCTCGTTAGGGTTGTAGGGCTTGGAGCTGGGCGTCACGTTTGAGCACGACCTGGCTTGACGCATAGATGACGGTGTCTCGCGACGGGGAAAGAGTGCGTCGTTGCTGTTGCCCATGCCGGTCAACGCAGCGAGCTCTAGAGGGAGTTTGAGAGCCGAGTCCTGGTGAACTGTCTGCCAACGCACTGTTTTGATTTTCCACCATCTCCATCTCCTACTTTCATCGGCCGCCTACAAACACCGCATACACCCAGGTTTCGACTTGCGTAGCACTGTGCCCCCGCGCTACCGGCACCCGGCGTCGGCCATATATCGGGGTGTTGAAACATGCCTGTTGGACGAAATGCGAGTTTGAGCAACTGTTTTGGGCGGGCGATTTAGGTTTTTTATGGCGGACCTCGTGTGTTTATGCGCAGGCCCCAGGTATGAAGTCATCAGTGGTCATACAGGCAGTAACTCGGTACACGCGAGGCAACCCGCATGGGAGGTGTTTGCCATTGAACCTGGAAACGGTCGACCACGCCTTGGACGGCGTCGCCGGACCGCACCCGCCAAGTGCCCGACGTGATGCGCCACGTGCTCGAGCTTGACCGATGCCCCCGAAGGTGGTAGCGCGCTATGTCCGCTCGATCGTGACCGAGCGTGGGCGACGTCGCCAGCAACGTAGACGGTGGTTCGAGAGCAGCGACAAAATAGGGATCGGAAGACGTGAGAGACTCACCTCGTGCAGGGCATGCCCGCACTCTGGGACAATATGTGGCTTCTCTCCGGGGAGTCTGAAGCTGAAGCTCAACGGCTCCAAGCACACGGGGCACTCTTCTTCTTCTTCCGTTGCGTCGCTGACTTGAGTCACAACGGGCAAAGCGTACGGGCCGAGACCGATGGTTGCGTAAGGGTGGTGGGCTGGCTTGAAGTCGACGAAAAAGACGAAATAGGCTCTTGGGTCTCGTGAGAGGGCGAAGAGTCCAGCAGAATACGCAGAATGGAAGCGCGTTGGCGCAGACGACGCTATTTTGGTGCGAGGGCGCTGTTCGCGGAGGGCAGGCGTTGGAAGACGTCTGTGAGGGCGGAATGTGGCGGTGAAGGAGGGTCGGTTTTGAGGTGCTCATAGGAGGAGGGCGAGGACTGAAGGCGGTTGTTGATGATGGGACGTTTTTGTGGGAGTGATGGTCCTCTGGGGGCGTGGCGACTGCTGGGCAGAGTTGACGGCGGAGTGAAACTGGCTGTTGGGTGTCCCCAGGTGGAAGCCTTCATGCACGCCTCTCGGTTAGGTTGATGTCGGTCGTTGGAAAATGAGTGCGGGGGGAATTCAGAACCGGCGGTCGCGGCCTGGATGAATAGATCTGGCTCGCAGCACGACGGGTCAGTTCACACGCTTTCCAAATCCGAATGCCGTCAATCTTTTACCGTGAATATGGCTATCAAACAGTCGCTCCTCGTCGGGCGCGGGTGTGTCGCAGCGCAAAATTGGAGCGGGCAGAGTCGGGGTGAGCAGCAGCGCGCTCGTGCACAGCGTCGTCGTGGTCTACAGCAGCGTCGCTCGGGGGCCATTAAACAACGGACATGCGCCCGACACAGCTGCCCACGTCCGCAAAGCACACCTCAATCAAGCGCCGCCATCAGATGTGGCCCTGCCCATTCTCGATTTCGTGCCACCGCATCTCCCTTTGTGCTCTCCAGACTTGATCGAGGCTAGCGGGTGTTCCCCACAGTATTTATTTTCACATCGTCCTTCGACGTTGTTATCGCGAATTTAGCCAATTTTTAAACCGCGCACTCAGGCACTACCGACGCAGGTGCTCGCGTCGGCGCGAACGGGCGGCAGCCGCAGAGGAGATGGGAAGCAGAATAGGCAGGGACGATATTCGCGGAGCCTACCCCGCCAAGTTTAAATAGACTTCAAAGCTGGGGTTTGATTCCTGAGTAGAAAAGTTTTTACAAATGGCGACAAGTGCAGCAAGACTGCATTGTCGCGTCGTTAGAGGGGGTGCGCGGGATTGAACGCCTGAACGTGCTCTCTACTCGAGCTGTGGCGAGGGCGTCCCCGAAATCACCACGTCTCGCTGCGTCGTGTTTCTCGACCATAGACGGTGAGGCGTCGGGGTCATGGACAACGTAGTCCGCTCGCTATGCGGGGCACACGAGATGTATCACAACCGCCTGATGGACGCTCGAGCAAATTAGTCTCCTACCAGAAGTGCGAACAAGCAGTCAATCCGAAAAGTCATTTCAGTTCCTACTGATACGGGCCGCCGTTATATCAGCGTCAAGGCTCGCAGGACACACTAAGCGCAATCTTGTGGCTCGAATCGTGCTCGCCGTGTGCGTCAAATCACAAGACGTAAACCAACGCAGTCGATCGTCTCGAATGCGCAGCTGGAGAGGCAGTGCCAGCCTCAACAGACATTGTCTTTTCGTCCTCTACGCGGGTGGTGGGGGAGGGGGGGTAGGGGGGGGGGGGGGGGGTGGAAGGGGAGAGGAGAAAGGGGGGGGGAGGGGGGGGGGGGGGGGGGGAGGTGGGGGGGGTGTCTTATCGAGACACCATTCTCAACCCAGGACAAAAAAAAGACAACGAGGGACGCGGCTACAGGCGAGGGGGGAATTGAACAAACGGACATCGGTTGGTAGAGGGTATGGAGGGTATGAGCGGGCCGGGGCTGTTTGTGTCGTTTGGTGGTAGGCGTGCTCTAACAGGTTTTTTATAAGTCAATGTTCATGCGCACGGTGGTCCAGCTTTCACTGGGCAACACGGTCGAATTTTGAAAGAACCATCAGACTGAGAAATTATGTCTGTTGGATCTTGTTGGCATACATGTTAACCTATGAGGTCTGTTCGTGTCTCGGGCGAATCCCGCGTATGTAATCGCGAAGACAGAAGCAAGAGAAGATGATAAACTCGACAAATGGATGGCTCGCGAATGAAACACAGTCCTCAAGTACCGTGTTTCCGTCACGAATGATACGCCAGACCCACGAGGTCTGAGCTGTGCACGTCACGTCAAACACACCACACAACGAGCCTTGGTCTAATTCTCACACCATCAACTCTGATCGCAGGCCGCCGCATTTGAGCAAGCCTCTTCGAGGTTCATGAATGTCAAAATTGACATACGCGGTACACATGTCAACATTGGATTTGTCGGCGCTTGGGCACCTTCATGAAAGGCTCTTCAGGCACGCCGCTTTAATTGGCCTTGCATGTCCTAATTTTTGCGTCCACGACGCCACTAATGATACCAAGACCTTGGAAGGTGGCTTGTGGCCGAGGGGGCAATCGGGGAAGCCCAGCTCGACTTTCTAGCTGGCTTTCTCCTCGGACCCTGCGTGAAAGGTCAGATAGTTTCTATCTACCTGTTGTGTCGTGTGCTTGCGGTGGCCATTCCATTCTCCAGTTGAGGTGTGCTAGCTCAGTCATCGACAAACGTGGGTAGAAATCCCACTCACGAGCTCTGGGGCATGCGCATCCATCGACGTTCTGTCCGCGTCGATCACGAGCTCGTGGAAGAGCGACAGAGAGTAAGTTAACACGCGGACTCCGGAGCTTCAATAATTTCAAAGGATACTATGGAGCTCGTCAGCACATGTTCAAAACCCCACTTACCCTGGTAAGTAAGCGTTCTCAAGTCAGATTGATAATGTCATCACCATGTGAGTGGAAAAAATATATTGAGAAGGTTCAGCTAGTCGAAACGTCGTTCTCGAGGAGAGACAATCTGTAAAGTTTGCGAGAAGTAAATCTACAAAATCAATGGAAGTAAAATTAGTGAAAATGGATTGGGAGGTGTTCACGCTTGAAACTGGATAGGCCCGTCCCCACAATGAGCGTGGGGCTATTACGTAACACACGCGACCGCGGTTTCAATTGCACGCGCAGACGCACCAGGCCAACCAGTCAGTATTTCTCTCCTACCTCCTCCTATACACCAACCGAATAGACATGTCCTCGTACGTGATGTCTAAATGCCAATGCTGACTACCCACCAACGCTCATAACACGCCTTTCAGCGAGAACGCCAGCGGGCAAGCACTACTACATGCTGCACCCTACAAGCACCACGCGTCCAAGGCCACCAACACCGACCATCGAGGATAGGGTCCCCTCGAGCTCGGCAAACGCGCGTTTGCGCTGTCAAGAAATACGAGCAGGCAGTGCAGCACTATGCGACCGCCCTCGAGCTCATGTAAGCGTCGCGTCACCCCGACGCGTGCCTTGGACAGTGCTAAACCGCGCGGTCTTTGTTGCAGGACGGCGAAGCACGGGTTCGGAGGAACGCGCCCGAGGCGGCGGACCTCTACTTGCGTATGGGAAGGCGCTGCTGGAAAATGCGATCACGCAGACGTCGGTTGCTGGGCCAAGGAGCAGACGGATGATGCGCTAGGGGCTGAGGAAAGGTGTGTGCCACATCAGGTTGCAGATACAACACGGCGTGTTGACGCGATTTGTAACTATGTGAAGAACCCGAGGCCAGTGGTAGTGGCGCATTTCTGTCGTCTCTGGAGATGCAGAAGACGAGCCAGTGGACCATGTTTGGCCAGGCGGCCAAAGCGGAGGAAGACGACGACGACGATGACGATGAAGAGAGGGCGGTGAAGAGGACGATGGGGGCGAGCCAGAAGATGACTTCAACGCTGCATGGGAGGTTTTGGACCCTTGCTCGTGCGCTGTACGAGAAGCAGCAGGAAGAGTCGGACGAGATCAAGCTGAAGCTTGCAGAAACATACATCGCGGTGGGGCGACGTTTCTCATTAGAAACAGGTGCGTTTCAAGACTGGTAATTCATTTTGTATCAGGTCTCACAAGACTTTCCAGAAAAATTCGACCAGGCCATCACAGACTACACAGCCGGCAATCGACCTCAAAAACGAGCTCCTTCCCCAGTCCTCGCGCCCAAATCGCAGAGCGGCCACTACAAACTCAGCATAGTGCTCGACCTCAGCTCCGGACGCCTTTCCGACTCGATCATACACGCCGAAAAGGCCCTCGAGAGCGTCGAGGCGCGCCTCGCGAGCTGCGGAAACGCGGTCAGCGGGCAGATGAAGGTCGAGTAACATCCAGCCGGCTGACGCGAAGGCAAGGGGCAAGGGCGCGGCAAAGGCCCGCGGATGCTTGCTGACGACGCCATTCATCGATGATCGACCCAGCGCAAATGGCGTCGGAGATCAAGGAGCTGCCGAGGGCCTGAAAGAGGATCTTGCGCTCAAGGTGCGTTGTGGTTTTCCCCGGGCGTGTGGCGAGACTGAATGCGTAAACAGGTCGAGGAGCTCAAGACGATACCAGCTGAGTCGGGCGAGTCTGCGCCTGTCTGGCCGCGAAAGCACTGGATCAGGAGCTCCAAAGCTGGTTCATCCGGCACTGGCGCCAGTACAAGTCAACGACCTGACCTCCATGGTGAAGAAGAAGAAAAAACCCCGTCGTGGAGGCGGCCCCAGAACCAGCTTTCGGACGCCGGAAGTCGCCACCAAAAGGAAAGCCGAGGACGATGCGTCGAGCTGCACCGTCCGAGAAAAAGAAGCGAAGATCGAAGACCGGCATCCGGCATCATTGAGTATTACGCCCAGATTCTGTCACAGACATGCTTGTAATGCTACAGTTTTATTTGCCAAAGCCATATTAATGTATAGGCTACTTTTTTGGATTGACTGCGTTTCTTGTTAGAACGGTACAACCGTAGCTCAATCGACGCGTGTTTGTACTGTTTTTTCTTGCCAGGTCCCGCACCAAACCACGCGCAATACGCCAACGATGGTGGCCATTCTCGCCTTTGCAATCCCTGCCAGTCAATCGTACTTTAAATTGTAGAATGACTAAGCCCCTCCATCGCTCTACCGGACTTTGGGACCCGTATGCGCATGTATCCGTCCAGTGCTGATACCCACCTCGAGTATGCCGAAGCATCCGTAGCGGAACCCGTCGGCGAACCGCGTGCTTGCGTTGACGAACGTCCCCGCGGAGTCGACGACCTCTGCAGAATGTGGATGCGGCGCTCTGGTCCTCTGTGACGATGGACTCGGTGTGATGAGTACGAATGTGAGTTGATGTGGCGATATCGCGGCGGAGAGCGAATCGATCCCCCGGGGACGGCGAGCACGGAGAGGGTGAGCGACAGGTGCCTCCGTGGTGTAGTCGGCGGCAGCTGAGACAACTTGACATGTGTGTGGTGAGTTTGGCGTGTACGGGACGGGGGAAACGGATGAGAGAGTGTGCGGAATGTGTCGCCGGTGTCGCAGAGGAGCTGAACGTCGGCGTCGTACGCCAGAGGAGGCTGCCTGTGCGACTTTGGGCCACACACAACAGTAGTCAGAAGACTCTCGTGTACAACGAGGGTCTCTGCCGCATTACACGCGGCTGGATAGTGTCAGCCTACGGAGTATGTGAGCATAGGGTGACAATAGTGTCTGTAAAACGCAGCCATACCTTGGAGTCTAGGACTATCCGCACGGCTTTTGCGGCATCAGCGGACTCGTCAAGGTAAAAAATGGCAAAGGTCCGTTCCGCGTCGGCCCATGACAGGTATCCGAGTGCTATAGTGAATGCTTCCGCACAAGGCTGTTGCTTCCCTCTTGGGATGACCCAAGTCAATAAATTGGTCTAGCTCAAGTAGTGCTGAGACCTCGGCTCGAGTCTGGATAGCCATACGAATGTAATGGCGACTCGTGTGGGATGGAGGTTTTCGCGAGAGCTGTTTGAATAAGCCTTTGAGAGTAGTTGTGCGGTTTCATTGGACTCCTTTTCCCCCCTTGAGGATAGCCGCATTACCTGAATCCCACGTTTTAAAGGGATGAATTAGAGATAGAAGGTATTTGCACTGACCAGACTTGATTGCCAACGAGCAGCAATGTTGACACAACGACCTCCGGGAAAGAGCCTCAAAGATTACCAGCCAGCACACCAATGGGACAGGTGACACGATACAAACTCGACGGTTGTTTGTCATCCAGCTCGGAAGCGTAAGTGAACATTTTGCCCACCCAGTGGGGTCTGGGAGCATCCCGCGCGAGTCTGTCACGCCTTGGCTTTTCAGGCAGTCGACTCCCATTTGTCCCCTTTGTGACGGTCCAGACGCTTCAATAGCGAATCTAGTAGACATCACCGTCCGGCATTCGACCTCGACCGTGAGGAGCAGCTTCAATTCGCATATCCGTTAGTGCAGGTCGGAGGAGGGGTGTAACCAACGGCCTCCGTCGCACCTGCAGATCCCTCCGATTGGCCTCCAGGACTTTCAGCATCTTTGCATTTCTCGAGCTCTCTGCGAATCTCAGTGAGGGCTTTCACGCGCTCAGAAATGGCGGGCACGAGCTGCGAGGCTTCGAACGCATTGCCTGTGGCCGCTCGCGCAATTGAACTTTGCTGCATTTGAGCCTTCACGACGACATGATGGAGAAGTGAGAAAGGTAGGCAAAACTACAAGTTTCAAGGAACGAGGGTTGAAGTGAAATACTATGCACGAGGCAGGATGGTGGTGGCAAGGCAGTGAAGAGAGTCAATGGTACGCGTTCAAGATTAGCTTCGAACGCGAACGAAGTCATGACGTGCGACTACAAGGTTGCACACAAACACAATTTGCTATGCCGAGAACTAAGTGAGCGAATGCTGATACTGGGTATCCGTCAAGTGTGAGAGAATATATGACAACAGGGGTATCATAGCAACTTGGTAACCGAGTCACGTACCCTACAGACACATGATCAGTGGCTCCTTCTCGCAATCTTGGCGACCAGTCAATCTTCCGCATCTCGTCTATAGAGTGTCGTTCCCATGCGACAAACAAGTCAAGAGAGCGTGTCAATACCTGACACCCACTGGTTCTATTCGATAACGGATCAAATTGATGCAGTATGACAAAGTACGTACAGTGGTACGTCATAATTGTTCATGAATGTTCAGCTATCCCCCGTCTCTGCATCAAAACATCAATGAGGCCGCTTTAATTGGGTAAATGCAAAGATATGATGAGTCCTCTTCATGAGCTTTGGCGGATGGGCCATCTAGGTGCGCACGGTTGAAGAGGCTTTATGAATCAGAGAACAAGTATTTCCGCACAGGTCTAAAATTGTCTTTCTTTTCGAGGCAACTCAATTTCTCTTCGTAAGTCGCGCGGTCAGCAGCCCTGATAGTCAGGCTCCATTTTAACGGGTCACGAAAGCCTCTACTGGGGTACGACGTGAAGTCGTGACTCTCCGTACGAAGGTGGGAGGCGGGGCAGATGAGTTCCAGACAGTTGCAAAAGTGTGCAGGTTCGAGGAAGCTGAGCGTTGCTGGACTCATTGCGGCGAGCAGCTAAGGTCAAGTTATGAGTGAGCACAGAAGAGTTTAAAACACGACGCACAATAGTTCCATAAACCGGTTCAGTTTCATGATTCGACCCTGTGCAGCATACTCTGAAATCACAGTATCCAGTCGTCGCTGCAAGTCCTGCGTCTGAGCGCCACGATAACGAGAGTAGGTTGGGGGCAGCACCTCTTCGCGTCAGGTCTGCGGGTTGACTGTCGCGTTCGCGATGTCCTGTCCGGGGCACCGAATAGAAGAGTTTCTAGCTCACCGCATGCCTCAGGTCGAGAGCCACTTAGTTACGAAATCGTAGGATCAGCAGAACCACTTTGTGAAGGGGCATCTAATGTTCAGATCGCCAACGAGGGCTCAGGAATGGATTGGCATCTGCAGAGGAGAATGAGACGAGGATGTGCCGATGTGTGGTGGTGGGGACGAAGGAGTCGTAGAAGTTGACAGCACTCGTTTGCCGTTGTACGTCGCTCAAGAAAAACACTCCCAATAGAAATGTTTTTGAGGATCCCATCGCAAGAGCTACACTGCAGCCAAGTTTCATAAGAGCGGGTTAGCATTGACTGGCCGATGTAGGTTAGGCAGTGCGTTAGACACGTGTCGCAAGCGCGCTCCGTAATCGGACTCCGACAATTCACGAATCATTATGAGTTGTCCGCTTCCTTAACTACCTTTTGGGCTAAATAGTTAAGGTGGGCGTCTGAAAAGCAACGGCCCCCTGAATCCGCCGTTCCACCCCCTGACGGGGGCCCAGCCACAGATCATCGTCTCGGTCTCGCCTCCACGCTGACCTCACACCCCGCTTCATTTCTTTTCCGTTCAATACTCATGAGCAGAGCAATCGGGGGTGGTACCTCAAGGTCCCCAGTCGTTTAAACTAATACGTAACTGAGCGCTGATGCCGATCTAGGTCGTCGTTCGCCACAATTTCTGTAACGGCTGACCAGCGGAAACAATGACTTACGGAACTCCAAGTTATTGTGGCTCCCTTTTGCCGTTACCTACATTCACCCCGGTAGTAAATCAGAGGCTTGACGAATTGGCATACTCGTCTGAAATAATCTTAAAACAATCGCAGTTGTTTTTCACAAGTCCTAGTTGTCCCCCCATGGGATAGGCTCAAACGAAGCGATCGTTGACTAGTGGAATCTTGCTATTGCGGAAAGCCCCCGTCTTTACTTGCGACTTCACCACAACTAATCTTCGCAGGAGGCAGAAAGTGAAATAGAAGGTAGACTTAATAAGGACTGTTAGTCACGCGAAATCAATTGTGGTGCGATAATGGTGTTAAAAACTGGGCGGAATATCGTTTGAGGGGTTAACGCAAAACAACATGTCGCTCAACTCTGATACACTCAGCACACACGTCACTGTCCCCTCCATTGCCTTCTTTATTTCAGTATCTCCAACAGCCGCGTAGCGACCCACACAAGTTTAAGTTCCTGATCGTAGCCCCGCAACCAAAGGTCTTTTGTTATTAGATTCGAGCCGGTGAGCAGAGACTGAGGAAACCGGGCTCGAAGGTGCGAGACTTATATATGTACAGAAAAACAAGGTTCGGATGTGGTGACGCAAAAGGGGGACGGATCGCGGGAGCAAATGTAAGTCCGAATCAGGAAGGTGTGTAAGAAAGGCAGGCGCTTGGGGAAAAGAGTGTCTACGAGAGTCCGTGTAGTGTCTAATAGTCCGTGAGAAGCGTGTATACCGTATAGTACGGTTACACTCTTCCCCATCCCGAAAAAATTAGACCACCCGGTTGGCGAGACCGAATAATCAACCTTCCGGAATGGCGTGCTCCAAGCCGCGTTCACGGCGGAACACGTCGAGAGCCTCGAGGTCAGCGACCTGCGCGCCGCGCAACCACGAGTCACTCTCGGGGCCATACCCGCGCCAGCGCACGAGATACTGCCAGCCGCGGCCACGTCTGCGGCGGTCGATGATCTTCTCCACGAACCATTCCTGCTCGCCGTCGGCGGTAACGACAGGGCCAGGTTGCTCGAGGCGACGCGACGGGAACAAGTCATCGTCGTTCGGCACCCAAGGACGGAGGAGCGAGGCGTGGAAGGTCGGGAGAATGTTCAGATGGTCGGGGAGATCGAGGGTATAAACAGAAGACTCGGGCCAGGCTTGGGCCACGGTGTAGGGGCCGTCATAGCGGACCATGAATTTTGCGACGCGGTTGTCCCCGCGTTGCATGTATTCACGTCGACGGTGTAGCGTAGAAAGTAGCACCTTGTCGCCGATGTTGTATACGATCTCGGCGCCGCGATTGGCATTGGCGGAAAAGGCTTGGTGGGTTTTCGCAAGAAGGAGGTTGTCTTGCGCCTCCATGGTGAGAGTGTCGACACGCTCGATCACCGCGCGCGCGTGCGCGCTGAGCGTCGTCGCCACAGGCATCGGCGAGAGCGGAGACTTCGGATTGGATGATGGGAGGGATGACGCGAGGCGAGCGACCGTAGCGGAGCTGAAAGGGAGTGTGGGCCGGTCGACGCATTGACGGAATTCATGTAGTTGAAGCGTATGAGGGGGAGAGCCTTGACCCAACCGGATTGGTCGCGCTCGACGTGGAAGCGGAGGGCCTGCACTACGGTCTTGTTAGAGCGTTCACTAGAGCCGTCGGTCTGCGGATGGAAAGAAGTTGACATGGCGTGGCGGACCCCGGTAAGACGCGTCAGGGCCTTCCAGAAGCGAGAGATGAACAACTTGTCACGGTCGGACAGGATTTCGTCCGGGAGGCCGTTTTCACAGTACCACTCGCGGAAAAAAGAGTTCGGCAAACTCCTCGGCGGTGATGTCGACTCGACAGGGCACGATACGCAGATCGGACCCTAGCCGGCAGGTCATCGTGACGAGACTTGTGAAACCGCCGTCCTCGGGCAAGGGGCCGACGAAATCGATAGCGACGGAGGAACATCGACCGTCGGGGACCGGCAAGGGGTGCAAGGGGCCGGTCGGTTTGCGAGTGAGGTTCTTGTTGCGTTGACAGTCCGCGCAAGCCGGTATGTACATGTCCTCGAGCTCTTTGCGCATGTGGGGGGCCAGTAGTATGCCGAGCGGAGAGTGGCGTACGACTTGTCCGCCCCGAAGTGACCCATCGCGTCGTGAGCCAGGCGGAACAGGTCCTCGCGAATAGAGGCGACGCGGGGAATGCAGAGACGGTCGCCGACGTAGAGCAGACCGTCACGGACGGTGATACCGAGCGCTGTGCGACCGTCCAGCCAGCCGGCGCGCAAAGCCTCGATACCTGTGCGAGAGTGGTCATCAGGTGGGCGGTCAGCCTTGGCAACACCATCCCATAAGGTGGCGGCCAGCTTCCGGGTCCACGAGTCTGTCTCGTAACCTTCGCTAATGGTAGCCAACCACGCAGGGTCAGAGGAGATGGTCAGACTATTCACGGCGCCCACACGAGGAGCAGCCGGCGGCTTCGAGCGGCGAGTACATAGGGCGCGAGTGGCGTACCAGAGTGCTCCGACAGACTCGGGTGAGACAACCTCGATGCGCGACATGGCGCCAGCGGGGCATGCGGCGGTCGTGGAGCACCGCCGAGCGCACAGGGCAGCGGTATATGGGCAACAGCGGGCCTCGGCTTCCATACCGTCGGCGCAAGTGACGGCGTGGCGCATCTTCCGAATGTCGTAGTGGCGGGAGCGACAGAGCTAGGGACGGTGGTCGCAGGGGCAGGGGCGCGGGATCCAGCACCCTAGTGGGGAGGGCGCGCCGCTTCATGGCGCGGTGTTCTGCACAAGTTCTACATCGCTTCTGACGCAGAATCGAGGCGGTGGGAGGCGGTGGGAGGCGGTGGGAATGGCTGGGAGGCAAATAAGAGGCGAGTGGGAAAGATGGATGGATGGCCGGCTAGTGGGGGTACCGCAGCGTGCAGAGACGTAGGCTTACATGTCTGTAAGCTCTACGTCGGGTCACTCGGCCATGATGCGTCGCTTCTGACGCAGTATATGCCGGCGGCGGCGGCGGCAGTGGACCGGGGGTGGGGGTTGAGGCGGTTGTTCGTTGCGCTGAGGGACACAAAGTATTTAGTACGGACGGTAGTGAGCTTATAACGCACCTTTATAGCGTGGAAGACGATTCAGATCGTCCTCCACGCTATTGGACAAGAGATGACACGGTTAGCGGCCGGTGTCGCGAAACATGGGTAGAGACGCACCTTTTTCCCGGAGGCCCGCAGGCATATTCTTCTCGACCAGAACAATGAAGGAACGCACCCTTTGCACTGCTCCCGCATTGCTGAACGCTTTTGAGGCGTTGGAGTTTCGTCGTTCGTGTCGCCGTTGTCGAGGTGGCCGAGGCGCGGGGTTGGAGAGCGCGGATCGTCGGTCGGGCAAGCCCGGGTGGGATTCGAACCACCAGTAACACGCCAGAGCCCCTCTACGAAGGACTCCGGGCATCGAAATGGAGGAGAGAGGCCGCCGCTCACGAGAACGGCGGTCGTGAGTGGTGGTTCGGGACAAGCGCAACTGGGCGCTTTAGCCCTCGGGGCGACTTTCAGGTCGCCTCGGGCAGCCTCGGGGCGACTCAAGTGCGCTGTCCCACACTATCCATTGCCCGCCTCGCATCGTCGTTTTGCTTCGTGGATGGATTGAGGGGGATATTTGTGGACCTGTAGGTAAGGGTTTACCCACGCAAATACACGGAGATTTAATATTTTCACCTTATTCCCAGCACGTCTCCACTCTTGTTTCAAATACACATTGACATCCTGTTCGACACACTTTCAAGTCGCGACACATACGAAGGTTCGTACTATTGTTTTCAACCATAGGGAAGACACTCACGATGTCCGTTTATGATTTCAAACGTCTCAGAATATTGTCGTACAGCTCGATTCGATGGCGACGAGGCTGCCCTGCTAGAGCCGGTTTATGTGTCCCCGGTCGCTGAGTCACACACGCTAACCCGATGTTCTTCAAACATTTTACCCACCATCTAGACATACTAACGAGTAGTTCTACAACTTGTATACTGTATCTCGAGCCGTTCGGCGTCCCCGGAGGCCGAGCACCTCATGTGCTGCCACATAGGTGAGTATTCTATTTACCTTCGCTTCCACTGGCTCTATCCCTCTCGGTTAGCGGTGTAAAAGCTTTATAAAACACATATAGGAGACACGATCATACACTCTGCCGCTCAGCAATCCGTGCCTACAACTCCCATGCCGGGGCTCCTCTCTCCTCGACGTTCCGGCGAGGGCGCCTATGACCGTGGACACCGTTTTATTGCTGGACGCTTTCACAACGGTAGAATTCGATTACATGCGCATGTTATAGCGTTCCTAGTGCCGTATAAATGTATTATTGACATTGCAATGTACAGTATTATGACTCTATAAGTGCTAAGTGGCCGCTTTTGGTGTTTCCTCCTCAGACTCTCTATCTCCCTTGTCAGACTACTTCCACACCATAGGATGGTATTAGATAGCTTTGAGATGGTCTGTATAATGTCTCCCTTACATGTTAATTGCTCTCTCAGCGTCCTGCCTGGTCTGAACAGGTGTATAGCTTTGGCAACATACAACAACATACACTCATATTCTGATACTCTCTGCTGGCTAGTATGCTTTCTGCATGCTGTAGCTTCATTCTGTATGTATGTGAACATGTTATTCATCGTTTGAAGCACTCCTCTGTGTTGCCAAGTCTTTTTCCAAATATACAGTTACATTTATGCCGCATTTTTCGTGTATTTTGACTGAACTATAGATAGTTAACGGAATCATGCGCAAAATTGCTCCGGAAAACATCGATATATACTACCAAATCCAATCCCTGAGTATACACAGGACATGGGAGTATATAGTGGGGTCACACAGTAAAAGATATATGAATATATATCTAATTTACGTGCGCATTTTTAGCCATAATGATGTACATCCACTACCTTTACTTACAACCTTTATAATGGTATAAGTATATATGCATTAAGGCATCTGTGTGCTAGAGTAGTCATACATAAGAAGAGAAGCCCAAATGGGACCATATTCTCGGCCCCATGCGAGGCGCAGGGCGGGACTGTGCCCAATTTTGGCACGGGGCGGGCGCACAAACAAGGACAAATGAAGCGGCGCGGTGAGCGCCGGCAGCCGACGCGCTGTCGATATGATGGGGAGCAATAGGGTCCCTGTAGATTAGATACTGGGAATGCTCAATCTAATCAAGAGACCTAAGATAGTAATAGCATCAAGAATAGTCAAACCCAGACAGCCTACAGAGCCCCCTGCGGATTTCCTGTGAAATAATGCATTACGCTCACCAGCCAACTGAAGGTAGCTAATGCATTACTTGCTTGCCCAGGG